>PVJO010015634.1:0-44283 GCA_004026905.1 Hystrix cristata
AAGAAAGACAGTCTCTTTAATAAATGGTGCTGGAAAAACTGGCTTTCCACATGCTGAAGGTTAAAACTAGACCCGTGTCTTTCTCCATGCACTAAGCTAAAATCAAAGTGGATCAAAAATCTAAATAGTAAAACAGAAACACTAAATCTATTGGAAGATAGAATAGGTCGAACTCTTGAAGACATAGGTGTAGGCAAAGACTTTATGAACAAATCCCCAGTTGCCCAGGAAATATCACAAAGAATCAACAACTGGGACCTGATCTTGTTTAAAAGCTTTTGCACAGCAAAAGAAACTACCAACGAAGTGAAGAGACAACCCACAGAGTGGGAAAAAATTTTTGCCAGCTATTCCTCTGACAAAGGACTAACATCTCAAATATATAAAGAACTCAAAAAAATCAGACCCCCCAAATTTAAAGACCCAATCCAAAAGTGGGCAGCACAAATGAATAGACACGTCTCAGATGAAGAAGTAGAAACAGCAGATAGACATATGAAAAAATGTTCAACATCACTGGTCATTCGAGAGATGCAAATCAAAACAACCCTGAGATTCCACCTCACTCAACAAAGAATGGCTATTATCAACAAATCAGCCAATAACAAATGCTGGAGGGGCTGTGGAGAAAAAGGATCCCTTCTCCACTGTTGGTGGGAATGTAGACTGGTACAACCACTATGGAAATCAGTGTGGAGATTCCTCAAGGAACTAGGACTAGAGATTCCATTTGACCCAGCTATTCCACTTTTTGGTATCTTCCCAAAAGCATTAAAATCATTATACCGCAGGGATATATGCACACCCATGTTTATAGCAGCACAGTTTGTAATAGCTAAATCATGGGAGCAGCCCAAATGCCCATCAACAGCAGAATGGATTAAGAAAATGTGGTATTTTTATACAATGGAGTACTACTCTGTCATAAAGAATGATAAGCTTGAGATATTCCTAGGTAAATGGATGCATCTTGAGACCATACTCCTAAGTGAAATAAATCGGACACACATGTTTAAATACCACATAGTTTCTCTGGTGTGAGAAACTGAAGTGTAAATAAAGACTAAAATGTATTATATTGGGAAAAGGAAGAAAATGTCCAAATGGGAAAGGGAACAAGGGAGGAGGAAAGGAACAGAAGGACACGAGAAATAAGACATGGAAGGAAAAAATGGAAACAAAGCTTTTGTAAATAGGGAGGGAGGAGGGAGTTAGGGGAGGGGAACGAGAAAAAAAGAAGCAACAAGGTATATCATGTACAGGTACAAATCCCCAATGATGAATGTTATCAATATGTACATTGAAAATGTACCATTAAGGCTGGGTATTTAGCTCAGTGGTTAGAGTGCTTGCCTGGCAAGTACAAGGTCCTGAGTTCAATCCCTGGCACAAAAAAAAAAAAGAAGAAGAAAAGAAAATGTACCATGAAAATAAAATTTTAAAAAAAAATTCTTAACTGGCTTGCAGATTTAAACATCGAGTGTTGTGTTTACATAGGAGAGGAGCATTGGATGGAGAGGGGAGGAGAGGTGGGAAGGGAAAAGAGGGGTAGAAAAAGGAAAGGGAATTCATGGAGAAATGTGAATGTACCTGCTGTAAATAGGGAAGGGAATAGAGGGCAGGGGCGGGGAAGAGGGGGGAGAACCAAGATGCATCATGCACAGGTACAAAATAAATGCGATGAATGTAACCATTATATGTACATTGTACCAATACATGTTCTTGGTTAAAAAGTAAAAAAATGAAAAATAATATAAAAAATGCATAGCCATGTCACCAGATAGATATGCAAACTGCGGTAACTATCTCAGCATAGCTGACTTTGGAAGATTCTATAAACTAGAAGACATCTCTTGAGTCCACTGATATTAAATAGAGGCAAAAATATGGGATGAGATAAAATATTTTCATCATATTTTCTTTTTCCTTTCTTTTAAAAAATAATAGGTGAGATATTCGAATTAAGACATTTTACAAACCCAGTTCCTTTCAAGGAGTCAATCAAAATATGACAAAATAAATAAAATTCAATATTAGCTAACTAATATTGATCTAACTGAGATGAGAATGGTCAAACATGGTAACTAGCATTTACTGAATACTTTCAAAGTGGCAGACACTACACTTTATATTATTTATAATTCTTACAACTCTTTTATGAATGCTTTATTATACCCTTTACAGGTTGTTTTAGTTACTTTCCTCATTGCTGAAACAAAATATCCAACACCCAAAGTTAAACGAGGAAATGTCTATTGTATCTCACAGTTTATAGAGGTTTTAGTTCATAGTTGACTGGCTCCAAGGCAGGGCGGCACGACAGAGGGGCACCACAGAGCAGGCAGGCAGAAGGCAACAAGCAGCACGCAGCGAGGCAGTGAAGCAGCAAAGCAGCAAGCAACAAGTATCCACAGCAGCCCTCTTTCTGCCCCTTCTATTCTATCCATGCCTTGAGCAAGTAGCACTCATGCCCAGGGTGGAGCACCTTAATCCCAGCATCACACACTCTAGATCCAGTCACCTCTGGAAAGTCCCACCTATGACTGCATGAGGCTTTGAGGGGACATCTAGACACAAGCCACAACGCAGGTTATGGAACTGAAACTAAGAAAGACTAAGAAGGTTTCCCACAACACAAAGCACATACCGGAGCCTAAATTCAAATCCGAATAAGACACTGCACTGCTTCAGCAATAACCCTCCATGCTTTCTTACTCTCCTTTTGAGTTTCTTCTTGTCTATAAACATCTCTTGTAGAAACTGATTTTTCTTCGCTTCCTCCCTCCCTTCCTTCCTTTTATCCTTCCTTTCTTTCTTCCTTCCTTCCTGTTTACTGCATTTCCTCCATTCATCAAACACATTTCAATGAACAATAATATACCCCCATCTTCAGAAGGCATGGTATCAGAAAGATGACTAGTGCCGTTCCATTCCCTCCTGGAGTTGCTTGGGGGTGTCAAATGAGTGATACTTTCTCCCCTCTGCAGTAGCCACACTGAAGTGTAACTTTCAAAGTTTCCCACAGGCACAACTGGAGTAGCACCTGTCTGGTCTGTCATAAAGTAGCACTCCTAAACACCCTTTGCAACAGGGGCTTTCTTGCTGGAAATAGTCAAGGGCCTGGGATCAGATGCAGTTTAGCGGAACTGATGATGAGTTTGAGATATTTTCCTAACAGATTTTTATTTTCCACGATCAGCCACAGGGGAGTGATGTGATTAAATAATATTTGTGGAGACTTCTTCCATGAACCTTTCCTCAAATGCTCATAGAAATGATTAGTCACTGTTCTCTTATACCCTCCTGAGGATCTTATCACTTACGATATTCCTTTCATGTCTAGGTGAATAAAGTTATCTGCATGTATAGGTGAATGACCTCAGAGCAGAGAACATGCCTCCTCTAATACTTAGTGTCCTTTCTTGAAGTGTTGGCTAATGCAATTACAATGCAAATTACAGATGTAAGCCATATATGCAATTTAAAATTTCTAATATTCCTATTAAAAATAAATGACAGTTAAAATCAATTTAATAACATTTTAACCTAATACATCCTAAATACTATCACTTCAAAGGGTAACAAAACTAAAGATCATGGATGACATTTTTAATATTCTTTCTTAAGAAAATTTTTGAAATCTGGTGTGTATTTTTCATTTACAGCACACTCTTGGTTCGAACTAGTCATGCATGGGTGCGTAATAGCACACACCTCTAGGGGGTACTGGGCAGCAACTCTAGAGCTGGACACTAAAGCTCACAGTTAGCCGGGGAGTCTCACATTTTCATTGAATGAAAAAGGTACGCAGTAGAAAGGTCGGCAAGGTGTGACAGAACTGAATATCTCACTGTACATCATGGGAGAAGGAATAATACAAAATAACTGTAGATGTGGAGCTTTGGATAATTGGCTCTGATGTTCTTCTAGTAGAAACCAAGATTACTGAAAAACAGAAAAGTAAAAGGTGATGCACCATGTCAAAATTATTCTGGAAGAAATGAATGTACTACTTTTAATGAAAGTTGGGTTGTTTTACTAGTACCTCACACACAAAGGACTTTAGAAAAGACATTTACAATGACGATAATAAAAGAGTACATATATATATAATCTTTCCTCATTTTGCAGATACAAGCAATTACCATGAACATGATAGATTTTACTGCTAAATAAATGTCACAAGCAAGTGCACTGAATTCTTTTAGCTCTTAAACTAGATAATTGCTTCATGATTTTGACTAAAATTCATTTGTATTTAATGTATATAGCTAGAGAAAACTGAATGAAGTTATGACATTTGAATGTGTAAAAAGCTGCTCATTTTCTTCTTTTACACTAATAGATTTACCATTTGTTAAAAAGAAATAGCCCCACTACACCTACTTAGTATTGCTTACCTAGCAATTACTACCTTTCAGCTGAATGCCATTTAAGTTATTTTATCACAGTTCAGGTTGTTATTAAAATACTCAGCAAAATCAAATAATAAATGGAAAAAATTAGGCGCACAAAAGTAAATAATAAGTGGGAAAAAAGTAGTCACACAGAATTTCAAATGGATGAATTTTCGATAGGTAAAGATTTTTAAGATGTTCTTTACATTTTAGTGACTATTTTATTTTATTAGTACATGTTTGGGGTACATAATGATAACATTCATACTGGAGAATTGGTACATGTATGTGACACATCTTTTTTGTTTTTTTTTCATTCCTTTCTCTACTCTCCCCTTCCTTCCATCTCATGGTTCCCTTCCCTTATAACAAAACACCTACTTGCCAGTTTCCTATTCTCTTTTATTTTTTCTATAATCTATTTATATTTTTGGTCTCTCATACAAGAAAAATCATGTGATAATAAACTTGCATGTGTAAGGTTTTCTGAACTTCAGATGTGTACTTCATGAAGATCCAATTTTGGTATTGTTTGACATTTTTCTGCCAATCTAAGAGTTGGGTTTTGGTAATCAGGAAAAGTAGATAGAAGTATAAATATATTCTTTTGATCCGTAATAGATCCCGTTAATGACATAGTATCACACTGTCAAATTGTTACTCCCAGAGCTAGGATTCTGGGATGGCATTTTCTTTCTTCATGTACTCTTTCTTCATGTACTTCATCCAATCAAATTATAAGTTCTTTCAATTTAGATTCATATTTGTTTTTGAATTCTTCTCTATCTCCTGTTCTTTTTCTTTATTATTGCCTTAGTTCCGGCTTCCATCAGCTCTTACACAGGACTCCTATGATAATTCCCTAGTTGGCTTTTCTGTTGTAAAGCCTAGCCCTTCAAATTCATAATCCATAAAACTACCCATGCTATTTAGCCGGATCACACAACCTCCCACCGTATAGTTTCTGCCCAGCACCTCTCTGAATTCATGTTACTTAATTATCCTACATCGATTCCGTATTAAAATGGAACTGGCATTTTTCGTGATCACAAGCATACATTGGGTATTCTTTAATCTTTTATATGATATGCACATCCTAATTTTGTAATAATTTTCCTGATTATTACCATGTGCTTATCTATATTTTTCTTCTACTAGATTATAAACTCATTGAGGTTGGGGAAAACCATCTATTTAAAAAAATCTTTAGTTATTTGCATTATATAGCACATGCCAGGACCTTGATTAAAGAATGTAAGTCCTAAAATACTGTTTAACACATAAACAATATTCAGTAAAGGTTTGTCAAAATGAATTAAAGCAATGAATATGCCCAGAATTGGATACAAAATTCCAGAGTTTAATGCAATATTCAGAAAACTAAAAGCTTACCTCTTTTTTTGGCAAGTCCCTAGCTTAAGAATCCACCCCAATCTTAGGTGAATCATGTTCTAATTGAGAAACTAGGTCAGAAATGAACTACCAAGATGACTCTGGGTGTACCATATACATCATTACTAAAATACAAGTATACCTATTTACCATGCATTATTGCATTAAGACAGGGAAATACAGTTTACTATCCATCAGAATAGATAAGGGCACCAAAAACAAGGAAGTTGAGAAATGTGTGAAAGCTCTCAGAAACTTCCACCATAGGAAAACCTTCCTGTGTGCCCAGCAAAAGGAATGTGTTTATGAATTACCACAAGGATTACCTTCTTGGAAAATTTAATTTTGTCTTATACAAGTTTTCTCTACCTATATCCTTTTGCCTTTATATTTTCCTAGACATTTTTGGGAGACACAGTTATGAAAAATAACGAGCAGGAAAGTTTCCTTGTCACGTCTTAGAGTGAGCTTCTTACAGGGGCTGCCTGAAGAACAATACAGAACCTGGGTCCCTGAGGGGAAACAAGAGATTGCCAGGACTTCCTTCAACTTTGAAAACAGTAATTTCCTGTCACAGAATGATGAAATGGAATGGGGAAAGAATTAATTTTATGGTCCATGTAAAAGCAGCTAACTATATGCCTCATCAAAAATTGTATTTTGATGGATCCATACTTTATGGTCAAAACGGGTAATAATCAACTTCTCTTTGTCCTTCAACTGTGATATGCCTAACAGCTACGTTTCCTCAGTGTTTGTCCAACCAAACATTTTTGTTTTCTTTTCAAACTTCTGAATGTAAACTGCTTTGTGCAAAATTAAGTGCTATCTGAAATATTATTAGTTATTAAAAATCAGTAGGATTAAGAGAGAAAAAAGTAAACTAAATTCACTGTGAGAACGGTATTAACAGAGAATATAAAAAGGAGAGGAGGACTCAGTCACCTAACACAGATTTGCCATTTCTAAATAGTTTTCTGTAAGCACAACTAGCAGTTACTAGATTACAATAGTTAGATTATGTATTTACCTCCCGTATTTTTATTTAATGACACATGTATTTGTAAGGGTCTTTCTGAACTTCACAAAAATTCTTGGAGAGCGTACAGTGGCATGTGTGAATACACCAATACATCTCTTTAAAAAAATGTTAAGTATTTTGTCTAATAGGTTCTCACTTTTTAAAAAAGTAGTGTTATTAGTCATTTTACTATATTCCTATATTATATTCCTCATTAAATTGCATCTATTTCTAAATAAAATTCCTATCATATATTTATTTCAATTACCATCTGTTGCTCCATATCAGATTGAGATTTTAATATCAAATACTTTTATGGCAGAGTATAAACACTGATCACTGTTTAGTCCATAGCAAAAAGAGCTGAAGAATAATTCCTTCTTAACTACTAACTAATCTACACAGATAGATGATAGTAACTAACTGTATGTAATGGATGTCCTCATATGAAGCCATGACTTCTTAGAATAAACTATATTTGTATTTGCAACTTGGGCCTCTCATAGTCACTATGAAATGTTGGCACCTGGATAAGATTATCCAGAGCTTTTCGAGTATTTCTTAAATTCCATTGTAGTTCTGTACTAGTGAACACAGAAAATATGTTTACTCGCTAATTAATTTCTGTTTATACCAGTTTATATGGTACAATACAGAAATTATGTGAGAGACAAAGGTCTGTTGTTTAAAGGAATAAGAGAATTTTCCAGGGGAACTTAGAGGGTTAACATATCGCAAAAGAAGGGACATCATTACCCAGGAAGAAACAACAAAACTCCAGTGAAAACTTTTCTTTCCATACTGAATTGTGCAAACAGCCAGTCTTTCAAGGACCAACCATAGGATATTTTATGAAACAATGAATGTGGGAAACACTAGGTTAAAATGTTAAACTCCTTAACTTCGAGACTTTTCAGAAACTTTAAAATACTAATGTGCTTTGTAAATCTTCACACAGTAGGTAACAATTTCCAAAGTTACCTCATCACCAGCCATCTCACAAGAAACCCATTACCAAGATACGATGTCAGTTTCAGGATTGCTAGGCTAGAAAATCCTTCGTAACGGAGAGCAAGCAACAACTGCCTAAAGAGTAATCGTAAAGATGTTCGTTATAAACAACCATGAACTAGCTGTACACCATCCAGCAGCAGACGACAAAAGGTATATGACTTCCTGGGTTTTTACATTTTTTTCCCTTTATCCATCCCTTTTTTCCTCCAATAATTGCAAGCTAATCAGTTATAATTGGGATTTTGTGCGAACTTGGTATGAATAGGGAACCTATAGATACATGTGTGTGTACACATATGCTATCTTCGTGAGACAGACTTGCAGCAGTGCTGGGTGGGGTTAGGAGTGAGGGCTCCCCGAAGGTGCCCCAAATATCAGTGAAGGTGGGATCCTGACCAGGAAGGACCTTGTGGAAAGTTACAGCTGATGTGAGGGTTGCTGTTTCCTAATTTGTTCATGTGCCCTTTAACGTGCCTTTTATGAGATATGTGTCACAACAGTAATGCCTGTGGGTCCCTCGGCAACGGTATCTCTAAACACAGTAGCTGACAGTAGGAGGAGCAGCCAAAGCTTACAGAGGTTTGGTGGGATTTCCCAAACTCTTAAATTCTCATTTCCTCCAAAGAAAATGAAGAGGCAGAAAAGAATAAAGTAGTTTCTTTAAAAAAACTCATTTGATTTTGAGGGTAAGGTGGGTGGTTGAATTATTATGATACACCTTCAGAACATAAAAATTACAGGTAATTTTCTCTTTTCTAAAAGATGATTATGATAATAGGGCTCTGCTCTGAGGAGACTAAAAGCTCTTTCCCTAGAAAAGAGCAAAGAAGTTTAAAAATGACAACTGTCAAAACAACAAACCTGAAACAAACATAAGATCCGAAAGGATCTGAGATATTACGCTCGCCAGCTCTACCTACAGACCAGCACACAGGTGGTTGTGTGGACTCCCATGTGCCTGTGCAGGGTGCACATAGTCGTTTTTCTCACTGTATACACTCACATCGGGCAGGAGGACACACAGCTGCTGAGGTGAAAACTGGAGACATGGCACCTCACTACACAACCCCTTCTGTGTTCCTGCCCTGTTCCCTCTCTTAGGGAGCTGGATGTTCTTTGCCCCTTTATGGATTCTGAAGCACTGACGGATAAAACTCAGAGCCATGGAACATGAACCCAAGCGACCCTAATTTCTAATTCCTTAAGAATTCACTCTACTCTTTTTTTTTAACTGACGTGATAGTATGATGTTTATTTCTCAAAATTTCACTGTATATGACTCCAGGTCACATGATTTTAATTAATGTACTATCAGTTATATTCTTAGGTAAAATTAATTTAATTATCTTCCAGCCAGTGTTTTCCAAACCAAGGGCTCTAAAATTACTTTAGGGAGTTATGAATAGCAATGTGTAATTAAATAGAACAGAACAGAACATAATGGAATGAAACAACACAGCCTATCATGGAATAGGAAACATCAGACTGCATTGCTCATGGTAAGGTTATTTCATAAATTTTTTGTCTCTACATACCCAGTAGAATCATATACCTTTTCTTACTGTTGTTCATAAGATCAAAATACTTCAAATATATTATTTTGGGTGATATTTGGGTATTGAATTTTCATTTATTTTGTAGGATTGGTCACATTGCATCCCTTATGTCCAATGTATCACCCTTCTATCCCACTTCGAAGACCCCAAGGCTGCCTCTGAGTCCATCCACAGCAGCTGGATAATTCTAGGAGCTCTTAGAACCTTTTGCACTTAGAACCTTTTGCCTCAGTCAAGTATTTTTTTTTTTGGTCGGGGGGTTGCTGGGGATCAAACTCAGGGCCTTGCACTTGCTAGGAAAGCACTCTACCACTTGAGCTAAATCCCCAAGCCCCTCAGTAGTGTACTTTTTTAGGTTTTGTTCTTATTGACAAATAGTAACTGTACTGGATATATTATAAGGTACAATGTGATATTTCAATACATATATACATTTTCCAATGGTAATTCAGGTCAATTAGCATACTTATTGCCTCAAATAGTTATCATTTCTCTGTGGTGAGAAAATTTAATCTCCTCTCTGGTAACTACTTTGGAATATACAATGCATTATTTTTAACGATAAGTCATCCTCCCATGCAATAGAAAACCAGAATTTATTCCTCTAACTCACTGAAACTATGTACCCATTTGCCATCTCTTTTTCCTGTCCATGTCCAATCACCAGCCTCTGTAACTACCATTCCACTTTCCACCTCTATGAGTTACACTTTTTTGGATTCCATCTATAAGTGATATCATACAGTAATGGCTTCTCTGTGCCTGGCTTCTCTTACTTAATATAATGTCTTATAGGTTTATGAATGTTGTTGCAAAGGGTCACATTTCCTGATTTTTAAGAGCTGAATAGTATCTCATTGTGTTTATATAGGACATTGTTTTAATGTAGTCATCTGATTTTGGACACTTACCTTGTTTCTGTATTTGGGCTATTTGAGAAGGTGCCAAGAACACACTAAGGTGGAAAGAACAGTTTCTTTACCAAATGGTAGTGGGAAAAATTGATAACCAATGCAGAAGAATGAAAATGCTTGTTTACTTTTATCCTTCCAGGAAGAATCAACTAAAAGTTGATTAAAGAGGTAAACATGAGACCTCAAACTATAAAACTACTAGAAAAAAAATAGGAGGAAGCACTATGACATTGGTCTGGGAAGTAATTTCTTGGACATGACTCCAAAGTACAGACAACAAATGCGCAAATAAATAAATTGTATACTGCATCAAACTAAAAATCTTCTTCACAGCAAAGGAAATAACAGAGTGAATAGACAACCTATGGACTAGAAGAGACTATCTGCAAATCATGCATTGGCTTAATATCCATAGTTTAAAGCAACTCACAGAATAGTAACAAGAAAACAAGAAGCTCTATAAAAATGGGCAAAGCACTGGAGTAGACATTTCTCAAAAGAAGACATACAAATGGCCAACAGACATGAAAAATGTTTAACATCTCTGATCACCAAATTCAGATTAAAATCACAATGAGACTTGGTGAGAATGTAGAGAAAGGCAACATTTATATACTGTTGGCAGTATCACAAATTAGTGCAACCACTTTGGGAACCAGTATGGCGGTTCCTCAAAAAACTGAAAATAGAACTACCATATGCTCCCTCAATTTTATTACTAAGTATGTACCCAAAGGAGCTCAAATCAGTATGTTGAAGAGATGGCTGTATCCCCATGTTCACTGTAGCATTATTCACAATAGCCTTGATATCATCCATGTCTTTTCACTTTTACTTGATGCTTCTCACACTGCAGAGCTTACAGGGCACAACCTGGCATGATAGTTAATGTCCTTGGGACATTAACCAATTTAGGACCAAGGCAATGGTCACATGGTCTTTAAGAGACCTTCTGTATGCTTCCTTGGAGGAGCACGCCCTCACCCAGCAGAATCAAGTCCACACTGATCACAGGTGCACAACTTTGGAAATGTTAAAGGATGTTGTCCTTTCCTCCTTCTCTGTCTCATTCTTTGTTTTTATTTCTGATCGTATTAAACTTTCTAGACAAAAGACTTTGCCACAGACTCTTGGGAGCTCACACCATAATACTGTATAAACACCTAACATTAAGTTTACCAGTGATAACAAAGTATTGAATGTTCCATAAGTTATAACAAAGCCAAAGTTTTAAGATAAACCTTGCTGCAAAAAAAAAGATAAACCTTGCTGCAATTACACAATATAGTATCAATTCAAATTGCATAAAAATACAGAATTTCACCTCTATGAATGAAATGAATTACACAGCACTATAAATGAATGCCAAACAAGAATGTAACATATCGTTTGTACTAGTTACCATACAACCAAGGCATTTTCCCAGTGTAGTGCTTTTAGCACCATAATGCAAGTGGGAAAATTTCTCTACATTTTTTTCTTAAGTAAGTTCTTAATCAGAAATGCAGTTCCCTTTTCCCCCTCCATATATTTCTTCCTTTCTCTTTGTAAATCTTTTCAAGGTGTCCTTGAATTACAAGAATAGAGACACACTTGATGTGTCCTACTTGTCAATCAAACTGACAGCTATAAAAAGTATCAGTCATTCTGCTAAAGGATAATTTTAAAGGATGGAATTTTTAGCATAGCAATTTAATCATGTGAGTGCCTTTTAAATGAAAACATGATGCTTGGTTAATTCTCTCCATGTGTCACTGAGTGATGCTTGGTTAATTCTCTCCATGTGTCACTGAGTGATGCTTGGTTAATTCTCTCTATGTGAGGTGATGATCACTGGATACTCATCCACATATTGCCTTTTTAAGGATACTCTTTTCATAGGATAATGTTGCTGTGAAAAATATATATTACCCAAATATAGGTGCAGTTCAGATTTTTCTATTTTTCACTTAAAAAGTAAGATAATTACAATTCTAATAACTAGTTAATTGCAAAAATAAGTGACTATTCAACTATTAGTAACTTTAGCAAATACTACATGTAATTCCCTAGAGTCAAGAAATTAAAATGTACACTATCAAAAGAAAGAATCTGATCTATTTCTAGAGTCTTGTAAACTAATTCAAGGATGAGCAGTAGAACTGGAAATGCTTTGTTCAGTTAAACCTAGTTTATGAAGATTCTACTGAAGTTGTATTTTCCTATGGCAGCTACCATGAGTCTAGTAATGAAGCTGCATCGCATTCTCTTTTCCCTTACAGTTTTCTTTCTTGGGTCACAGCCTTGGACTTGCTTTCCTATGACTGACCACTGACATGAGTAATACTATATTATGATCCAGCATCCTGAACCATAATTATTAATACACCACATGCAAACATCAGCATGATTTATCCTTCAAAACAGATTTCCATTTTCTAAACTTAAAATATAAAGTCAGTATTACAATATCCAAATGCTGCCATGAGATTGTTTACAGAATTAAATTATAGAGTAAGTTCCAGCTTTTACATATAGTTAGTACCTGATGTCAAACGCATAGTATCTTGATAAATATTTTAGATGGAAAAAAAATGAAAAAATAAATTCTTATTTCACAGATATTAAATTGTTTGCATAACAATTTACAAAGATATGCAAGACATGGCTCCAGGTCTGAAAGTTCTTAAAGTTGAGTACCACATATAAAACATAAGAACTTAACAAAGAACATATTTACACTATAATCTATGTATTAACAGTTAATTGTGACAAGTGATAGATCTCCCAAAGAAGTAAATAACACTATTAAAGAGCATGGGACTGTTGATAATGACTTCATAGGGTTCAAATGGGGCAAGAAAGATAGGAGAGGATAACAAACAAACAAAAAAACCAAAAAAGATAAATATAGCAAGGTAAACAACAACGTAACCAAAGCAAAGAAACAGAAAGGTGCAGATGACAATTAGTCCTGATGTGTAATACAAAAATATTGTGGTGGTGAAAGGTTTACTTAAGAGGACATGAATTTGAAAAACTAGCTTGGGAACAGATTAAAGGCAGATTAATTCAGATTTAATCCTTATTTCAGAGGCAGTGGAGAGCCAGTAGAGTGGCAGGTTGTTGTTGCTGCTATTTGATCATATTTGGAAAAGATGAGGCATAGAGGGGGAATGAGGTGTAGCGGGGGAAACCTTCAAAGAAAACAATAACACTGTAATAACAAAAGAAAATCATGTTGACAAGCTGGGGCCAGTAGAAGGGGAGAGATGAAAGAGGTAGGTGAGGAAATTTGAAAAAAGAGTAATATTGGGCAGGGATGTGGAAGAAAAATTGAGATCATTCATATTGGTATCCTCCATCATTCACTTAATTATAGAAGGAAGGGGTTGCTGAGAATAAAAGCAATACCGTTAATAGACAAACCAAAGGCAGTGAAAAATCTTTACTATAATCACAGCTAGCAGGTAGTAAAACAAGATACTTGCAAATTTTGGACTCATTTGAGTTCATAAATTATGCATTCTTAATGGATATTTAATTACTATGATTATGTAATTTTCTTCAATAGCACACAGCAGCTCTGGAACAATAATTTTTCAACTTAGGTAGTTCATGTAATGGAAGATAAAGAAGAGTTAAATGAGAGGCCAGGTAAGAGCAATGAGACAGGAGAAAATGGGATGCTGGCTAGAGAAGGTGTTATAGGTCAGAGTGTGAACTGATACACCCTCCAAACTCTCACATTGAAATCCTAGTCCCCGGTATCTCAGAATATAACCTTGTTTGGAAATAGGATTAATGCAGGGTGAATTAATAAGAGTTGATACTGGAGTAAGATGTACCCCTAAACCAACAGGACTGGTGTCCTTATAAAGAGGAGAAATGTGGACACAGATGTACGCACGTACAGGGAGAATGCCACAGACAGAGCCTTCCACAAGCCTGCTGGAATCCAGACAGGCCTGGAGCACACGCTTCCCAGGCGTCTTCAGACGGAGCACAACCTTCCCAACACCTTGATCTCAGCCTTCCAGCTTCTGTGCCTGTGCGACAACACGTTTCTCTTGATCTAAGTCACTCAGTTTGTGAGTCTTCACTATAACAGCCATAGCAAGCTAATATAGAAGGAAAATACAGATAAGAGGAATGGAAAACCTAAGAAAGGATAAAGCTTGGGACATCACGGTGATCAGCAAGAACAGGAGAACAGGAAATAGCAGAGCAAGTGCTTGTGATCAGGGAAGGAGGTTTTGACTTCAGATTCTAGAGCACAAAGAGTTCTTAGCTAGGAAGAGTTCAGAGGCGTACATTTCAGCATAAATTTTTTAAGTAGGTTGAACTTCAAGGAATGGTAAGTACGCACCGAACTAGAAATAGAATTTATCTGAGCATAAATTTTCATACTGGTCACATTTTCCCTTGGAATAGCGTTATAATGTATGAACAGTATTTACAACTTGATATCTGGAAAAAGTATGTTGTGAGGGATGAGATGAAAGAGGCACGGGCTTCAGAAGGTACGCCTTTATTGTTTACTTAACCCTTTGACAAACAATTTGTCCAATATACCAGTAAGAAACGCTACGGGCTAAAAGGAAATCTATTGGCAATTTCAGGAAAATTCCATGAGAAGCTGGGCATGGTGGCACATGCCTGTAATCTCATACTTTGGGAGGCTGAAGTAGGAGGATTGCAAATTCAAGCCTAGCTGGGGAATTTAGCTATTCAGTGAGACCCTGTCACATAAAAAGGGAGGAAGTTGGGGAAGCCTGGGGATGTAGCCCAGTGTGAAAGCTTTGGGTTCAATTCCTAGTACTGAAAAATAAAAACCCAGCTGGAGAGTACCCCATAGTCACAAAAACAGGCTCCTGCAGAAGGAAGACTCAGGAAGTCTGAAATAAATTAGTTTTCAAAAGAATTAAAATGAAACAGTAAAAGTGGTAATACTTTAATAACAGAGAAATGACAGCCAGAGGTCAGAATAATTCGACTTTCCACCTTAGCTTTGTGCAGTGTTTTCCTCTCTTTCATGTAATAAGTTCAATAACATCCTTCCCCATTGATGTCTCTTCCATCACAACAAACAGTTGCTGGAAAAACAGCAACAACTAAAAAATGAAAAAGCATAAAGAAAACCTACAAAATTATTTTTCCCTCTTCTGACTGGCCTTATTCTTCGTTAGCTTCCTTAGTACATCTCAAACGATCAGGTCCTATTGTTATCTAATTAAAACCAAATACTTCATAAATACCTGTTTTATTACATGTGTAATGAGGCAGTTGTCCTCCAAATTTGTTTTTCCTTGTTGCTGAATACTTTATTTTTTATTTATTTATTTTTAACCAAGAACATGTATTGGTACATTGTATATATATATATATATATATATATAAAGATCACATTCATTACATTTATTTTGTACCTGTACATGATGTATCTTGGTTCCCCCTTCTTCCCCACCCCTCCCTTATTTTTCAACCTTTAAAATCTTACCATTATGAATTGCTATTCATAAATGAATTTCCTAAGCTATTATAAAATTATCTTTTTGGTAATTATCTCCGCTAAACTGCTCCAGTGCCGCTAAACTAATCCTAAGAAAAGAAGGCCAGGCACTTCGCCCTGGCTCAGTAAAGTAAAAGAAGCGGACGGAACTCACAATCATAGCGGCGCTGCTTTTTACACAGAGGAAGCAAATGAGAAAACATCCCGAGTCTTCAGGCCAGTGCATTTGGCTCTAGAATACGGTGCGAATCGGCGATCTGGACAACGCCATAGAAATGGATAGATAGGTTTACCTAAGGTAAATTTTGGGGTGAAAATATCAGTCTAGTTAAACACACCAAGGGCTTTACCAATTTAAAATAGGGATTAATTGTTTTGCAGCACATTTTTGAAGGTATAAGCTGTCCCTGAAGCACGAACCTTGAAAGGGAAGTTTCGCCATGATTGTTTATGCTTGATTTAGCATTCTTAGACTTCTAATAACAAGGGAGGGGGAACGGAACAGAGGACAAGAGAAATAAGAAATGGAAGGAAAAAAATGGAAACAAAGCTTTTGTAGATAGGGAGGGAGGAGAGGGTGAGGGGAGAGGAATGGGAAGAAAGAAGCAACAAGATATGTCATGTACAGGTACAAATCCCCTATGATGAATGTTATCACTATGTACATCTAAAATGTACCATTAAAATAAAATAAAATTTAAAAAATAAAAAAGTAAGACAAAACACTTGCTTCCTGGGGCATGCCTTTTTAACTACAAAAATGAGCATTTTCACAAATGAGTTAAGAAGAAAACAAAAATTATAAACAAAATTGTTTGAATATAGTTTGCTATAATAGCAAATAGTAAAGTCATTTTAATGCAGTATAAGATGTTCCACTTCATAGAGTATAAACATCACACTATATCATAACCTCACAATATATATTCTCTACACTAGTATAATGAGTCAGTTCCACTTTATTTCATCATACCTTTGGCAGCAAGTTTACTTATTTCTGTCTTGAGTGCTAAAAGGGAAAATATGAGTATAAGAAAAATTTAGTATTTTTCCAAAGACATGATACTGAATATGCAATTTTGGGAATATAAGAAACATGAGAGGAACATGAGAAAGAGGAACATGATAAAAAGAAAAGAAAATGAATGGAAAGCACCATAAATTATATGTCTCCTGTTAATTAATGAAATAAGTCCTTGGCTAATAAAATAGTTACAGTTTGAGACATTTGGACTCTATCAAAGGAGTATAAAGATTAAATGCAGATGGTAACAATGTTCAAGAATAATCCAGAAGACATTATTTTCTGGACTAAAGGCCATTAAATTAATTTAATTTCTTAATCACGTTTCTATATAAAACACGTAAACTGATTCTGGTATTTTACAGCTGCGGCTGTGGTACACATATACTGGGGATTAAACCCAGGGTCTTCATACTAACTGAGCAGTGCACCCCACCACATTTATTCTGACACATAGTCTCCCTATATTGCCAAATTCCCCTGGCTGGGCCCAAACTTTCCATCCCCCTGCGTAAGCCTCCAAGAATGCTGGGACTACAAGCATGCACCACCATGCATGGCTCCCATTTAAATTTTATAGTGAGAATTTAACTCATTAATTAGTAGTTTAATCATATTAATTCTACCCTTATAGTTTTCTTTTATGACCAATATTTCTACTAACTAATTTTCCTGGTCAAATGTTTTATAGAATAATTTTGTCCAAAAAATTTGACACTCTCACCCATTTTTAGCTAATAAGAATGTTTACTCTGTATAGTTTCAGGTATTATCTCTTGATCATTCAAATTAATTGTATAGAAGAAGCTTGTGTTATTTAATTTTAAAATTATACTTATGAGTTATCTTAATTGTAGAAACCTAGACAGAAGGAAAGAAAAAGTGATCACACCACTGATATAATTTCTATTGATGTTAAAAATAAAAGCAGAATTTGAAGTAATTCGTATGCATGTTTGGAAAAAGTAGACAAATATAAAACTATAAGGTTAAGAATGAAAAAATGGTGTTTTCCTAAATTAACCAATATGAACAGTTTTATGTCCATTATTCATAACAATATAGATTTTTGTGAGTAGTTCTTAGGCAATCCACAGAATAAGGACAGCCACTTTTATGAAACTGAGGAAGACGAGGTAGCCTGAGAGGGCCCACAGATTGGGGGCCACTAGAAAGGAGGGAAACAAACTCAGGAAAGCAAACACAAATGAGAGGGCAGAGAGTGACTTATGAGGTATGTAAACATCCAACTGAGGTAGAAGAAACAGACTCCCATTTTCTTTCTTTCTTACCTCTTTTCATAGGTAAGACGCCAAGCACCATGGAAATAACAACACACAGGCTATTGCCTATTTGACATAGCTTTCAGATAAACTAATTAATTAAAGCAAACAAGCTGAATGGAATCCTGGAGTTTGAAGATCTAGGCAGCTGATTCAGTTTTTGACTGAATGGGTTTAAGTGACCAGATGTTTTGGTATTATGCAGACAGATTTTTTGACTAGAGAGCCAAAAAAAAAAAAAAAAAAGGAAAAGAAAACGAAAAAAACAGATTAGTATTTGGCACGTGTACAATTTGGTCTGCAACTTGATTATGCAGTTTTGCACACAAGAGAAATTCAGTAAATGCTTGCTGGCTGACTTACCAACCATTTGACTATATTTTATATTCTGGTGCATTTCATTATTATAAATACAAAAGCAACCTTAGATAACTTCATGTCCAAAAAAGATCAACTGATCCCTTTCAGATAATATGTCTGAAAGAGTTAACATGGCTTTTGGATTCTCTATTGTGGTTTTATATCTCTGCTTTCCTGAGTTTGTATTATTATACTGCCACACAGAGTAGTTCCTGTTTTCTATCCTTTCTAAAAAGCTAATATTACAGAAGTTTAAATTACAATATTATTCCCAACCTAATTTTTCTTCAGTGATTTTGAAATTCTATAGAAGTACCAATTTTTGACTCCTTATATTAAATACAGACATAATTATCCTCATTATTTCAACATCTCCATGTACAGTTACAGTCAATAGGGTTTGCCTCAAAGTAGAATGCCAACAAGACAGTGCACTGCAATTACCTATTAAGATTTCTTTCTTAAATAACATGGAAGAGCAATAATTTTTTAAGGACGAAAGTTATTAGCTTAGTCACAGCATCAGAAATCACGTTTTAATTATATTATAAGACACGGTATAGGGTAATGATTATGAGCATGAACTTTGAAGTCAAACAGATTTGAATTCCAAGTTTGAGTTGACTCTTATTTAGCTTATATTTCCTCTCATTTGATAAGTCCCTTCATCCTTCAGAATCTTAGTTTTTTTAGTTATAACAAAAATAATATATTATGATCCATGATTGTTGTGTGAGTTATATAACACGTATATACATATAGATTTCACAGTATAAAATACGCTGAAAACACATAAATATGCAAATACATTAACATATATGAAGTGCAGTGTGTAGAAGAAAGAGAGCACTCGCAATCTAGCTTAGGATGATAGCTGGCACCCAGTAAGCATTGTTAAGAGGTAACTCTTATTAAATTCTCAGATTAAAAAAAAAAATTACCACGGACATTCTGGTAATGATTTCGCAAGTTTGATATAATGAAAATAGTAGTCTTTTTAAAAATTTCAAGCAGATATAACTGGATTCAGATTCAGTTCTTCAAGTGATTACATAATCTTGATTAAATTATGTAAACTTTCTGAATCTCAAATTCTTTAAATGTAAAACAAGATTTAATGAAACTCACTTTGCAGAATTTGGGAGTAAAATACTTAAAGTGTATAGAACATTAGTGACGTATAGAATATGTAACAAAACGTGTTATTTTTCATGATCTTATACACACTCTTTAGTCCCTTGATGTCTTATTTTCTTAATCTTTAAAGTATAAAAAAAAGCAATAAAAACTTGCACATTATAGAGTTCTTAATCAGATTAAATAATTCTAAACATATGATAGTTGGTTTTCAATGTCTTTCCATTTTGCTCTTTCAGAAACATATGAAATCTATTAAGACACCAAAATAATGTAAGTCTGAATGGGAACAATAGTATCTTGAATATTTACTCTAGGAAAACCTTCATCTTTGCCAAATGTTTCTAAAAGTCTAACAAAAATCTTTTAATATTAAGATGGAAATAGTATGGGGAAAAATCGTGTCTATTTCTACTTCCTAACTAAGTTAGTCATTTGTAGTTTGTGATAGATTACGATTCTTGGGAAGGCCAGAGGCATACGTAGTTTGCTTAGCCCTATATCACTAATGCCTAAACAATTGTTTAGAAAATAGTAAGCATTCAAAAATGTTTGTTGAACAAATGAGTAAAAGTCATTCTCTGCAAGACCATAACAAGACTCATGAAGAAATAGGTTTTATCTGAGTTGAAACAGAAAGTTGTCTCCAAAATAAGCACTCCTCTGGGACGCCCAGTGTACCCTCCAGAACTGTGTCCCATGGACTGTCTGATTACATAGTCATTTGGCCATCAAAATTACTTTGCTTCTTCAACTTCAACAGGCCTCCCACTAGGAACTATCTGCATGCAATTCACACACAGTTGTCAAAATTTGTTGTCAAAATTACCATTATTTCCTCAAAGAGTCTGCATTAATGAGGTTATACTAAATTCGTTTTTTATGCTTGGTTTAACCTTTGAACAAACATATTAAAGGCAAGTGGTAAAGCAGAATAATTTCTTAGAATTGAATCTACATATAAATTTGATCTTGTAACACTGACATACAAGATGACAATTTCTGAAGCAGTAGGAAGCATTACAGATGTGCAGGAATCAATTCAGCCATCAGGAAAAAGCAAGAGTTGCTAGGAAACCACATTCCAAATAAGGAACATTATAGTGGTGACCCAGACAATTACCACATGCCTGACATGACATCAACACAAAGCTTACCAGGTTTTAAAAGCACTGTGACACTGAATTATTAGTACCGTATTTGCAAGTCAGGTCATTAAAAGAGTTGCCTTTCAACAACTCAAAATTTCAATGGTAGTAACAAGAAAATTAAAAAATCAAGGTGAATTAGTAACAATGAAAGATGCTTCCTAACTCATCTTGCATAACCAACTCTTTCACCCATATTTAGGTCCACACACACTTTTGATACACTGTACATTATGACATCACTGAACTGCGTGAAGACCATTCAATTTTTAAAAGAATCTATTTTTTCAAATCTGTGCCTTCTACTTCTATGCATTTGTATATTCACATAGAAAAAAAGATATATAATCAAATGTAAAATGTTCTTAGGATTTACAGGTAATTTTCATCATCTTCTATATGCTAGTTTTCAGGGATCATTTTATTTTTTGTATTTTTAGAAGACTGGTAAAGTTCTTTTAAAATAAGTTTTATACTTTCATTTGGGACTAGTTATGAGATTTCAAGCCAGACTATTAAATAAAATTAAATCTAAGTCAACTGGGTGGTTAGCGTGCAAATAGCACATTTCTGTCTTACATATTACTGTGTCTTGCTATTTTCGTATTGTAAGATTCAGGTTGCTAATGTTGGCATATTGCATAATAGCTTATAAAAGAGACTAGATTAAACTGACAGTAAAATAATCCCTTGTTCAATAATGCCAAAGAAAGAGACCATATTCTAAAGATAATGGGCTAACCTTTCAAGATGAGTTGGTGAAATCACATTTTAATGTCTTTTTAGGAAAAAGAATTGGCAAATGAGGTTCTAATTCTTTATGTAACCTCTGATAAATTAGAACATGAGCTGCCTAACTGCTCAGAGGCTTTGTTAGAAGAGTAAAGGAACACAGCACAAGAAAATCAAGTAACAATTAATTTACTGATATAGTTTTCAGCCTCTGCTTAGATCATTGTACCAGCGCTCTGTGGAGAGACTCTGGAGACGGCTAACATAAAGTATAACCTCATTAGGAGTATTTACCCTCATAGTGATAATATGTAATAGAGTAACTTTGTGAAATATTTAAAACATGTCTCCACAGAAGAATGTATTTCTCTTCTGAAAATATGAAAGTCAAAAGACTGCTGTACAAAAAAAAAGAAGCAGTTTTGCACTTTACATGCAGTTTCATGTAAATCAATTTAACAAATGTTTCCTTCCCATCACTTGGCTTAGTTTCTCCTGTCACTAATATCATTTTTTCATGTGGTGTAAAGACATAAACGCCTTCACAAACGCACTGTTTGGAAAATTTATTGAACAAATGTCGCAATACAACTCTTCAGCAAGACCAATATGTTCAGAAATGTGTGCTTAATAAATTATTTTCCATAGATTGAAAATATGTTTAAAATTCTATAAATATAAATTATTGGAATCATTCATGGTTATAAATAAAAGCTAAAATAAGCTAGCAGTGGAATTCTACCCCATTTGCATACACATTACAAATAAAATGCAGTGCATTAAATCACTATGCTAACATCCTACAGAAGGGTAATATGGCATTAAATATGTTCTACTGAAGCTCAGGACTACAAGATCAAATTGGGTGAGGAATTCTGGGATTAAAACAAGTATTTTTTGCTTGATGTCAAAAAACAACTGACCAGAATATGATAGAATCCATATATTCAAAGAATTCCCTATGAAATAATACAAACATTACATGTAAAAATATGTAGCTTCTGAATTAAAATCTGCAAAAACAATAAACAATGGAAAAATAAACAAAAAATAACTGAGTAACATAATTTATAGATTCTTCCAATCATCCTGTACAGAATGTATAATTTTCAGGATAGTGATAGAATAACATTCACTTCCTAATCCTCTCCTCACACAACTGAATCCGTCTTCCTAATTTAAAAATGAATCATTGTGTGGGCTGGGGATTTAGCTCAGTGATTAGAGTGCTTGCCTTGCAAGCACAGGGGCCTGAGTTCGATCCCCGGCACCACAAAAAAAAAAAAAAAAAAAAAAAAAAAAAAAAAAGAATCATTGTGGATCGAATACCTCTAAAAGTAGTTGCTTACTTCTATTTCCTTAAAGAGAATATCTGATATAAATTTAAATTTCTTAAAAACTAAATCCATAAAAGACAAACTTAATAGTATACTAAAGGCAATAAGAAAATTTTATCATAAGAATTTTAACATGCTTTTAATTAATGTATATAGAGTGCAGTGATTAGGAGCTCTGCTAAACTACTTTTTAAATTTATTTCTTTGTTTATAAAATTTAAAAAATAGCAATATTAACACATTTAGAATGACTACATTTCATGCTGTTATGTTTCAATAGATGTTATTTTTTTCTGCAGTAGCTAGCTTACACACAAATAGATAGATGTTTTTGTCCTTTCTATTTAAAGATAATTTAATCTGACTTTAGTTGAAAATAAGGCATAAATGTAGATTTGTGAGGGCGAATCATTATTACTAAAACTCTTACAAAAAATGCATGCCACTTTAAACTTCCCTGGCTAGTAATAGGGGATTATGCAATTTAGATAACAGCTAACAAAACAATGAAAATTTATTGTACCAAGATAGGAGAGATGAACCTAAGAAGAGATAAGCACTAAACAAGGGAGTGCATTTCCCCCATGGGCATCTTCCAGTTCCATAAGAAGTGAACCGGAAAAGCAGTTATTTTTGACAGCTTTGCAGAACAAGGGGGACAAAAATTGGAGTCCACAGGATGCAGAGTCAGAGAAATCATAGTAAAACCTCCTTACTTGGAGATGACACCCTGACAAACAATACTGCATACAAGGGTGATACCAGAAGCACACAGTGAGTCAGAAATAGATGAGTCTTCACACAGCCCCCAATTCAGCTTTTAGTCATCTGATCCATGATTGCTACATTTCTTAGCTTCTTTTAAAAGCACACACAAAATTTCTCTACAGAAATAAAATCAGCCTATTTTTTTCTATAATATTTTCTATACAATCTATGACATTCAAATAAAAAAGATTTATTAGGCACACAAGAGATAAATAACATGATTAAAAATGAAATGGAAGAACAGATAATAATAGACCACAGGGGCTCTAGAGAACAGACCTCCCAAGCAAAGAGTTTAAAGTCATCATGGATGACATATTTAAGGAAATATAAACAATATGAAAAAGAGAAATGCAAAACACTGTAAACTGCTTATAATCAACATTAAAAACTGGATAGATTCAAGAAACAATGTTTACAACCAGCCAAAGAGGGTATCAGTGAGTTAGGAGACAGAATAGAAAATGGTATATAGAATGAAGCTCTGGGGATTTAAAGGAAGCAAACTATAGTACCAAAGAGAATCTGTAATAACTTTACCTACTGGTAAACTGTGAACAAATACTTTAAATATATTCTTGTTTTAAAAAAAAGTACAAAAAAAATAAAAAAATTAAAAAAATTTTAAAAAGTACAAAGTTTTAGTGCCAAAAATTCACTATACAGAAAAGATCTATTAGAAAATATATTGAGCCATAATTTTCACTAATATTATAAAGTATTTTATATTATTGTTATAATACAAAGATAACTTAAAGAAGCATAAGTATATATGCAATATCTAGGAGATTAAAAATATGTGCAAATGAATAAGCATGAGGAAAAAAAACAATAACTGGGCTCAGTATCCTAAGAGTTCAGGGGTTGGGGATTTAGCTCAGTGGTAAAACACTTGCCTAGCAAGCACAAGGCCCTGAGTTCAGTCCCCAGCACTGCCCGCCCCTCCAGGAGCTCATATAATGCCTATGCAGTTGTTTCTGATCCTTCAGGTTTTTCTACGTAGGAACAAGATTTAGAAGCCAAGCATTTCAAATAAGTGTACACACTTCATAATGAAAAGTACTCATTATAACAGACTATTATCAAAGAATCATAGAAAATTAATGAAGTTATCAAACAATTAGTTTTCTTTTGCTAGATAACATTGCCAGATATATCCCATGGGGTTAATTAAATATTACACACTTGCAAAGAGCAAATCCCTCCAAATACTAAAATAACATCAGATTGCTTTTGCAAGTAGCAACAACTATCCAAAAATTAATTGGAAAATGATTATTTCATACTCTTTAAATATCTTGTAAACTCATTAGAAGAAGTTGAAGCTTAAGAGCTACAATTCAAAGTATTACAATACCTGCAAATTGTACATTAATTTTTTGCTGTTGGACTAGACAGAAAAAAATTCATAGCATTTCCCAGATTTGCAATTGCGATTGCTAAGCACATTAGTATTACAACATGATTACTCATTGTTTTGGAACTCTATTTTACCATTTCTCCATAATTGTCTCATTATACAAATGTACTGCTCTGAACTAATGAAGGAGATTTAAATTTTTATTTCTCTGAGATTAAATTCAATGAAAATATTTTTAAAACTGATGTCCAGAATTAAATTTTAGACAATTGGACATATTCAATATGGTTCAAAACTCTTAAATTGTACAATTGTTCCTTGTTCTTCTAATATATCCTTAATAACATTTTTTAGCCAATCCACAATGCAATTTGCCCTTTCTTATCAACATATTTTTTAAAAAAAAATCACTGCAAGCAGTAACAAATGTTGGTTATTTTAATCAGAGAGTGGTTAAACTCTTAGTATAAAGTTTGCATTTCAGCACTAAAACTTAATGTCTGTAATATTAGATTCACGAGATTAAATAAAGTAATATTTATACAATTTTCTAATGAAATCACAATGTAACCAGCTCAAACAAAAAAGAATAAAAACTTGATTTTACTATTTGAGTGTCCATTTTTTTTTTTTTTTTTGGTGTCGGAGATTGAACTCGGGTCCTTGTGCTTGCAAGGCAAGCACTTTAACCACTGATCTAAATCCTCAGCCCCCTTGAGTGTCCATTTTTTTAAATATTAAAAAAATCAGATTTCCCCCAGGGACAAATAAAAAAGAATAAACATAATGCTGAATTTCCTGTTTGTAGCCATGTTAACCAAGCATGAAGAAGCTCAAATCACTCTGTAAAAACAGTCCTGATTAAAGCAATCGTGGATTAAAATTTCATAATTCATTGTATAGATCACATTTATGTATACTTTATATTTTCTAGAACTAGCTTCTGAATTTCATTACGGTATTTACTAAATGATAATTAACTTAAGTATGTATAGACCAAACAAGCAAAATGCTACATTCCCTGATTACTTTGTAAATTTAAAATAAACAGGAGTAATACACTATATATCATAAACATATAGCAATAAAATTTTTTAATTTAAAAAATACACCTTCAGGCAATCTTAAAATTAATGAGTCGGAGACACAAAAGATCACTTCCAAGCCATTATAAATTATTCTTCTGGTTCCCATCTGTCATCATTACACAATGACCCACAGAATTATAAAACCACATAAAAATATCAAGATGCATTATGTACATGTACCAGCTTCCCACAAGGAATGTAACATTATGTACTACACACATGTACTAATAAGCTAAATTAAAAAATAATGAAAAGAAAAAATATTTTAAAATCTGACAGATTTAGAAAGCTTTCTTTCGAGAAATTATTACAACTTAAATAGCTTACATTTTGAGTAGCATAAAACTTGTATAATTTGAGGTAAACAATCAACTGATCACATATGAACCCTACTGCAACACCAAGCATTTCAAATGATTCTTTCAATAAGTTTAGAAACGTTCCCATGGCACCAAGCTAGAAGGCATTTCAAAATCAAATTAATGTGCCAAAAAAGAATCCCAAACCATGCAAATACGATAAATTAATAATGGAGCTCAAATTATTATGGTAGTTTTATTATTTTTAATTCTCCTTGCGCGTTCTTATTAAATCTTTATGGACATTTCCTCTTCTGATTTAATAAGACTCTCTGATTCATGAGGCACAGCTAATGTTATATCCTACAAAAGACAATATTGATGAGCATACTGTACAACACAATTCCCTGGTTTTGATCTCTGGATATTAAAGCTTGCTTTGACAATGCTGAAACCAATTTCAAATATGATATACCCTATCAAAGAAAATTCAACATAGAAAAATAATCTCAAATAATAAGACTGTCCACCTGATAGACTTGAAAATCAAAGAACTGATACAGTCAGTCTAAAAAACGTATGTATGTTTGCAGTTTGAAAATGTATGTTGTTTCCAGAAGATTTGAGGAAGTATTCCTTTAGCTTGTTTTCCTGACAGTGGTCAAAGTGTCATTCATATACTTGAATAACAATAATCATGCCCTGAGGGAGTTTAACCTACATTTTTCTTTTTAATGGTTCATACTTTGCTATTTGCATCCCTGGTAAGAGTGCTCAGAAAACTCTTTTTCAGCTTTTTAAAAGGGGTTATATAAAAGGGGAAAGGGAAATCATGGAGATTTGTACATAAACCTACTGTAAATAGGGATGGAGGGAACAGAAGGCAGGGGAGGGGAAGAGGGGGGAGAACCAAGAAACACCATGTACAGGTACAAAACAAACATGATAAATGTGATCAAAATATGGACAATGTACAAATACATGTTCTTGGTTAAAAAATAAAAAATAAAAAAATAATAAAATGGTTATATATAAATATGGTATGTGCACATTAAAGATCGGTAACAAAATGAACAATTGAGCACTGGGTTCACTTTCCTACTACTGTACATCCCTCTTCCCATCATCCTCTTTCAGTCCCTTGGAGAAAAGCATCATCTTGAATTTTCTGTTAATCATTGCTTTTCTTTTCTTTGCACTTTTTCTACCAATGCAGGTATGCCTAAATAGTACATAGATTTTTTTCAATTTAGCCAGTTTTGAACCTTAACAGAATAATACTATAGAATTCTTCAAAGATTGCTTTATATTTTGGACATTCACCCATGTCAATGTTAGTATCTGACATCATTTATTTTCCCAACTAAATGATATAATATGGTATAAATACATCATGGTTTATCTGTTCAACTGTTAGTAGATATTTGAGTTATCTCCAATTTGAAACTATCATGAAACTATGAATAATATGTGTGACTTCTGTTACACGTGCACAAGCCCTTTCCTAGAGTGAACATCTAGGAAAGGAACTGTTCGCTTGCAGGATATGCTCGTTACACTTCCCAACTGCCAAGTGAACTGCCAAGTGCTCTGCCGCCAGCTGGGGGTGAGACTTCCTGCTGCTCCAGGTCCTCATCAACAAGCACACCGTCAGACCTCGAAAGGTGTGCACACTAAGTCTCGGGAATGTTACGTCAGTCATGTGGTTCATTTATATTAATCCAGGCACTGATGAGGGGAACCAAAGATACTTTTACTGTTTATATGCAAAAACGTCTACTAACTTGTAGTTGTCTTTTACTCTTTTTAGATGTTCTTTGATAAACAGAAAGACTTGAATTTTAGTATAATGAAACTTACACATATTTTCTTTATGACCTGCAAAGTTTGATCTGACTAGTTCACAAAAATATCCTTTCCTACTCTATGTAAAAAATTAACTAATTACATATTTATAGTTTCATAGTATGTCATTTCACATTTAACTCACCTAGAACTGATTTATATATAGATTATTTATAAAGTAGAGAACCAATTTCAATTTTTTTCAGATGGACAGGCAGTTACCTACCCCCCCACAAAACCAATTTATTAAATAGCTGTCCTTCTTCCAATGATCAGCATTACTTTAATGATTCATCAAATGTCCCTTCTCACTGACATCCTGTAGTCTCACTCAGATGTGTTTAGAATGGTGTCTCCTGTAGAATTCTTTAGCAGTACTGTGCCTGACAACTGACTGATGTCTTAAGAGTTCCAGGAAAAAAAATTCCCGTTTTTGCATTCTCTCTGTATTTCTGTTTAGAATTCCAACTGAACATATAGTACATATTTTCACTCTCCTCAATCTTACATACAGTAGCATATGTTTTACATTCTCATGTTCATGTTTCCTCATTTTAAATTCTCTAGCTCAATCACTGATAATTCTTCGGTTCTAATTTTCAGTGTAAGATTCTTGCTTCATCTGTGTCTCTCTGGCTTTTGAATTCATCTACTGAGATCTCATCTCTTTTTTAAAGTATTTGATTGCTTAGAAAGCCTCTGTTTGTTTTTAATTTCTACTTTGTCCTTCCTAACATTTTCTAGCTTCTCTTTTATTTCTTTAATTATATTAAAATTATCAGTTTAAATCTACATCTAATAATTTTGCTATAATGAAAACACTAGAGAACTACTTTTCTTTATCTATGGTTTCTACTGATTCTGAACCACAGTACTTTTTTCTTCTGTGTTTTTTGTTGTGGCTTTATTTTTCTGTTGTTGTTGCTATTAAGTATTTGCACTTTACAGAGCACTTTATCTGTGTACATTCATTGAGGATATCATGGAAATTGATGTCTTCCAGAGAGGAACAGAATTTTCCCAGTTTCCTACTGTATTGCTAATTACAGAGCACTGAAGTTAAGTTCACCAATTAAAATTTTAAATCTATACACAGTGTAATTGGAACATCTCACCCTCTCCTCTGTGTTCAGTTATATACATAATAGTTTTTTTAATACTTTTATAAAATATTAGATGTAGCATTTTATAGTTGTAATCAAAAGTGTCACTCAGGGTATCTAATTTGCCATAGTGCCAGAACTAGAATTCATACACATTTTGAGCGCTTTTTCCTCCTGTGTTTCTTTCTTAACCTATAGCCAGTGAGCCGTTCTAAAAGGGCTGCCTTGAATTCTTTGGATACAAGATTTCTGGTTTCCAAGGACTCAACAGTAATGACAGTTGTCCTGGTATGTGTCATGGGAATCTGGCGGAAACACAGCCAGATGACCTCAACCATTCCCGGAGGTAGGGGTGAGACTGCAGAAAGCCATTGGTACCCCCCCAAAAATGTACAACACACCAGACACTAGCTTCCCACAGTTTCTGCAATTTCCTTAGTTATTGGGTTCCAGCCATCAAGCTTTGCCACATAAAAAATGTGCAAAAACACTCTGAGTTCTTAGGTTTCATATGGAATATTTGTACTCTTACCTACAGGAGGCTGTCCAGGTCCTCCTTTTTCTTGCAGCTTATTTATTTTGGGGTCCCCTCCCCCTTTTTTGAGGAGAGAGAATGTTGCTATGTAATCGAGGCTGACCTTGAACTCGCCATGGAACTTGTGGAGATACTTTTGCTTCAGCCTCCTGAGGCTGGAACTGCAGGTACACACCACCAGGCCCAGCTTGCTTACTTTCTGGATTTTTCTCTTAGACTTTTATTCTCACCATCATCATTGCTTGGATTTAGTGACTTGGTCACTAACAGTAAATTCTCCTTGGCCTAATCCTTTAGTTCTTTCTTCTCTGTGGTAATATGCCTTCCACGTACCTTTTCCTATTTTGTACCATATTCCAGTTGTCATTTCCTGGATCTGTGAGTTATTACTAGTCACTCCTTGTCCTCTTTAAGCATCTGACTGATCTGGTTTTATAAATTACAGTAAACAGAATTCAGAAAAAAAATTTCTGCTCTCCTCCCGTTGAAGGCACATGTACCACTCATAGCAGATTATTGACAGGGTTACCTGAATTGGTCTTCCATCTGGTGTCAAGACCTCTTCTGAAAGTTCCATCATCTTCAAGGCCATCAGCGCGATGGGTTTGGCATGGCAGAGGCTTTTCCTGTGCAGTCCTGCTGCAACGCAGTATGCATCGCCTATTGTTTCCACCTGCAGCAATCAGACAAATCAAATGCAAACATATGATAATAAGCCCGCACAGAAATGATTAGTTATCTGCAATCACAAATGTTGCTGAAAAACATGTCAGGAAAACATCAATAAATTAGGCAATTAGAAAACTAAGTGTAATCACAGCCGAGTTTGCAAACAGCTGCATTCAAATACTGACATCTCACTCTAGGGCTGTTCATTATAACCAGGGATAATCATTGAAATTAGGAACTGGAATATAAAATAATTATTCCCCACAAAAATAAAATTGCCGGTATTTTACCAAAAAACTCCCAAATAATGATCTATTTAAGAGCTACCCGCTCATCTTCAAACCTTCTATAGTCCTTTTCTGGAAGGCATTATTTTCTGAATTTTTCTACCTTCCCAATTGCTTCTCACACATGCACACACCCCCCACATCTGTAATTTGCTGTAATTTGTGGTCAGGTTTGCTTCCTACTTATTCTTTTAATATTTGTGATACTTAAACTTTCTTGAATCCATGATCGATACTATTGTGTTAAGCATTTCATATATATTACAGTATATCTCATTTTATCTTCTAGAATATCCTAAGTAGAAGAAACTAGTATTAGTTATATTTGAGAAATGATAAATTGTAGTGCACGGAACCAACCATAGACATACAATTAAAGAGTTAACAATTAAAAGTCTTAGGGACATTTCTAGACCCTGTTTTATTTCTGTTGTCAGCATCTACCCTTAATGACCATTGCTGTCGTTAAATATTTAAAATATGTACCCCAGATTAAATCCCCAAATTCCCAAAGCGTAAGATATGACATAAAAGTTAGATATAACTTACTTTCTGAGAAAAATGTTCTAATTATCTACTCTGGGTATGGTGGTAAATCATCAGTAATTGTACTATTAATGAGAATGATGTGATAAATATTGTATTAAATGCCCAATTCCAATATTACATTTTCTGTGAAGCTTTCAATGGTTCATTCATTAGTCCTTAATAAAAGAACTGATCTTTTTCTCTATTTCATTTCAACAGAATTTCTCTATCTTTCTGCAAAGCATTTGCCACAGGACATAATCAGTTTTACCTGTATATAAGTAATAAGTATCCCCATCTGAGATGTGAACAATTTAAGGGGATGTCATATCTTTGTCATCTCCGTATTCACAGTGCTTAGTATATAGCTATTTAAGATCTACCAAAGGAATAAATAAGTTAACTAATCATGTTAACTATGATTTAAACACCAGTCATTTTAATTATTTGCTTATTTTCACTATTCGTTTCATGAGCAACATGAAGATCTTTGTGCCACATAGATCTGTACAAGAAAAAAATGCCCCCATGACTCAATGATATTTTTATCAGGAACATATCAAGAATTACAAACTATTATACCAATTAAGATTTAATATCAATAATTAAATTTGATGTGAATGCATTGTAGAATACCATAGTATTAGAAAAACTACTTTAAATTCTTTGAGTACTAGTTTAGAAATATTATGAAAACACTTACAAAGCACATGGGACTACACCTGTCAAACTTCTCATATGGTTATCAAACTCTCATCAAGTGATATCAGGAAATAGGCTTAAAATGATTAAATGCATTCAGATCTATCAAGGTACTAAAAAGTTTCACCTCAAAACTTGCTTTCTGATGCCAGAAAAATGGAAATAAAATCATGCTTAATTTATGCTGTAAGAATAGAAAGACAATGTATGTGAGTTGGCAGAAGTTTTATTAAAAAGTTAAAATGTAGTTCTGTGAAAAAAACTCTCACTGAGGAAGATACCTTGTAAATAATAAACATCCAAAAGTGACTGTTTACCATTTTCCAGTAAGAATACAGGGTCCTTTGCTAATCTTCAAATTATCCCATGGTTTTCTATTGATACACAGTTTTAAAATCTAAAATGTTGTTAGCTGTGTATACTGAAATTAACTTCTGATTTTCAGACACCAAAATTCCTGTGTAGTAAATTATTTGCACAAATTGAATTGCTTTGTAGTCAAGTGGAACATGTATGTTCCTGGAACATGATTTCTTCTGAGAACTTTTATCGCCCTCATCCTCATCATCATCCTGATCATCATTTCCATTACTTTTTCAGCAAAAATCATCGAATCCCACTGAAGGTATATTTTTCAGAATTTGCGTCACAAGAATTCATAACGTTTAGTTATATGTTTCGATTTCTTCCTAGGAGAATGTAATGTGGTAGCACAGATAAGATGAATCAATGTATTACCAATCGATATGAGAGATGAATGTGTTATAAAATAAATAAATAAAAGACAAAATCCATATGTGCACAATGTACATAAAACAAATTCACATTAAAAGCCATACATGATCATTTAAATGTTTTAAAACATTTGGTTTCCAAAGATTTGAAGTCACATTACTCACCAGAAATAACAAAAAAAAAAAAAAAAAAAAAAAAAAAATAGCACTGGGTAACTAGACAAAAAAAAAAAAGACACCAAAAAACAATGGCCCCTCTTAGGCTGTGAAATTCCCACAGTCATTTATAAACACCCAATACACAGATAGAAGAAAATCCCTAGATGTTGATTTCATAGGCTCCCCTAAAGTGTATTGCAGTAACTATAAGTTCCAAATCTTAGTGTCCCCAAAAAAGTTTTTTTTTCCTCATTTATGGTAAATATTCATGAGTGTTCAGGAACTAAGTGGAGGAAGAAACCCTCTTCACTCCAGGAACAGGGCTAATAGAAACCCCACTTCTGGAACTTGTCACTGGCAGAGGAAAAGAGGTTCTGAAAAATTGCACAGGAACTCACAACACTTCCTCCCAAATGCGACCTACATAGAGTCTCAGGATTCATTCACCAAAGCAAGTCACACGACCACATTTAACATAAATGGGATTGAAAAATGCAAACTACCTTGTGCACAGGAGAGAAGACTCAGAAATGTTTGGTGAATAACATTAATGAGAACATAAGTGAATAAGTAATCCTTTAGAAAATTTCAAATATGCAGATGTCTATAACGGGCAAATAATATATTTGTGTGATGTTTTTCTTTCTTTCCAGATACATTCAGCATCTTAACCTAAAATTCTTGGACAAACACTACCACCTTAGTAATGTGGCTTTCCATAAAAGTTCCATTTTTCTCTCTTCTCCCTTCACTACAGGCAGTTCTCTGCAAGTATAACAAATAAATACTGCATATGTGAAGATTTTAGTGAATCCCCTTCAAAATAATGGGCTAACTTTGCTTCCTAAGGAGCAGGAAAATGTAGAGCATTTTATATCAGTTCCAACTGCTCTTGAGATTATTTCCTTGGGCTACACTAGAGTGAAAAAGTTGACACTGTAAACAGATTATGCAAAAACTCTTTAAAATGTCAATTGTGTTCTGAATTCCTTTATAATTATCTCACTTTCTTTCTACATAGTTTTAAATATAAGAGACACAATCTAGAATAGTCCGTCTCATTTATTTTCAGCAGTTCCAGCCTGTTCTCCCATGACACTGCATAAGAATACAGATGGCTAAACTAAGTATGTAGATGGGAGAAGGATAATGCTTATGCAAATGTTTGAAAAGATTGACATCATATCTGAACATAAGAGGAGGCTTAAGAAAAATATTATGTACAATTGCTGCCCTATATATTTACCACAGAAGCTTTTATTAAAGTTTAAAGAATTCACCTGTTTTGGCATATCTTTTCTCAACATTTTAAAATCCAAATCTTCATATTATTTCAGAAGTAAAGTCGGCACAAATAAATTTCGTAGAGCTATGCATTCACCTCATCAATAGTCATTTCTTTAGTTTTAAATCACTTAAAAGGATTTATTTTACGTCCTGAGAGAATCTCATTCCCAAACATACTTTGCCCATCCTTCTAGGATAATGATCAAGAAATAACAGAATGGTTTCTATCTCAGGACCCAACCCTCACTTTTTTCAAGTTTTATTTCCCTATTTATAGATCTATAACCATCTGTCTCTTTCTTGTTTGCTTGCTTGCTTGCTTAGTTGTTTTCTTTAGTAGGGTTGGGGCAGGATCTAAAACTTTCTTCTACCTGCTTGTACAGGAAAAATTTCTATCACCATCATAGTATAAATCACATTGATGTGTGTGTGTGTATGTGCATGTGTGTAAACCTATATTCTCTCCCTAATACAGATTCATTTAACTTTTTACCCCTGGACCATATCACAGTATCAGAATACTTAGAGTTTTTAATGCTTTTAAATGCATCCAGTTTCTACATTTAGGGATCAGTAATGTCCAATGTCACTAAGAAACTGTTTCAAATGCAAAACTAGGGTCCCACTCACATAAGAATCACCAGAGTATATCTTTAAAAATTATATCCAGATGCCCCACCTGGCTTTACTAAATCGAAACCCAGGTAATAAAGCAGCTAATCTGCATTTTCACGAACTTCCAAGTACCTTTTTATTATTCCCCAAACCTGAAGACTGCTGATATGTGATGTAAGATTAATACAATATTCACCCAGATACTCGCGTTTTCTCAAGAGCCAGAGTGCTTTCAGAAAGAAGAGGAGCACTCTCTGCCCTGAATCCTGGGCACCACCATATACTCCATCTCTCGCTTCTACTCTATTCACAGGAGTAATAAGTTTTTCCAGACATTTCCATAATTATCTGAACTACAGACTACAACTCCTAACCCAAATATGAGCACATTTCTATCTCTCTCTGTCCCTGTCTCTCTCTCTGTCCTCTCTCTCTCTCTCTTTCACACACACACACACACACCTCAAATACTGAGAATGATTTGGCACAGTTGATATTCAATGATACAAACAAAGTTTGTTGAATTCAATTAAAAATATCCAAGGGAATTGTACATGATAACAATTCAAATGAAAATCATTTTAACTGAAGATTTACTGACAAAACTACCTCAAAAACATCCCTTCACTCTTTAAAAAAATCTAATTACATTTATTTTGGTTTATATTTTTGACCCAAATACTTCTTTTAAAGATGCCTCTACTCTACAGTGCTCAGCTGATACAGCTTTGAAAAGGAGGTCATTGATATAAATAGAACAATGATTTAGCCTGGGAATTACTCCCAAATGAGGAAAAATGTATTACAAATGACTGCCTATCAAAGAAAGCTCTTCTCCCAATAAAACTCTTAGTAGATCTATCATTGTAAATTCCAGATCTAACACAGGACTCTCAATTATGCGGAAAATACTGACACCAGGCCCCGGGCCATTTATCATAAAAGTTATTAAACACTGAAGTATATTAGCAAAGAAAACTTTTTTGAAATATATAGTCAAAACTTCATTTTAAATCCTCCAGTTAGATGTGGGAAGCTCAGAATTTTTCTTGTGTACAGTACATAGCTCTTAAAATCTTCAACAGTAAGGCTCCCATTGCCCAAGCTCATCCACCATTACCATTCTGATTTACTCTGTTCCAACCACAAATGAAAAACTGAATATTCTTTGCAAACTTTATGTATCTTTCATTACTGTTCTTATATAAAAATATATTGCTCCACCTCAGTCCATATACTCACCTTTTATAAGATAATTTTCAACAGTCTATTATTTTTAAGACAAGTTTTCCAGATATTCCTGACTTGCCAGAATTTTGAACACGCCCTCAAAGAGTATTAAATATCTGATATACTTTCAGTTAATGCATTAGAAGTGCTAAATGGTGGTAACTGATGTCACAAAAGTGAATAACATGCTCTAAATAGTCAATCAAGTGAAAACATTTCATTAAGAATTTGTTTCTAAAAGAAGATAATCTAATCTCTACAAATACTGTTCTTAGATATTTATGTAATTACTATTTTCAATCCCCTCAGATTAAGTGTACTTTTAGAAAATAAACCTTCCTTAGTCAAATTTGTCACACACTTCCAAGTCCCTCTCTCATGCCACATCTGTTCTGAAGGTATCCCCTATTTTTCAACAGGACGTTACGTTTTCTTCTTTTAGAATATCAATAGAATTTGCTCTCTCTATATTTTATGTACTTTCTCTACTCTCATCTTGTCTATATTGCTAAATAATTTAGCTTTGCAGCAAGGACAATATCTTAGTTATCCTTTTGAGTCCTGCAGGCACTAGCATAGTAGACACTTAGAGAATTATAATGAGAATTACAAATATCTTAATATTATATCATGATAATCACAAACAAGGACAATATAGATGTGCGAATTAATTTTTGAAGTTAAAAATCACTGTTACATGGCTCTAAAACATTCAGTCAACTCACACTGGCCAAAACAAGAATCTATTGAGATGCATGAGTGGTGGCATGGAAGTGTTTCTGTTTTTTACTAAACAAAACTGACCATTTCTTTCGGGGCTCCAACATTGACTTAAACTCTTTGTGTATGTGACTTTCTTGACCAGGCAATGCTACCATTATTTACCACTTGAGTTATTCCTATAACTACCTTTACAGTCTCTTGTCCACCCTCCATCCTTTAGATACTCCACATTACATTTTAAATAAGCAAATCTATTAGTGCCAAACTCCCATGATTTCTATTTACTCCTCTGATTAAAATCAAAATCTTTGAAATACCTGTGGGTTCTGTCTTCTACCTAATTCTGTATCTTTATCTTGTGCGACTCCTCTTCATTCTTTAAGTTTCAACCACACTGCTTTATTTACTGCAACTTCATCACTTTTTAAAAGAAATTTAGACCCTGATTTTACTGTTTAGAATCTTCTCGTCTTCTGATCCCGTATACCGAGTTAACTCCTACTAATTGTTTAGATCTCAACTTATACATCACCCCTTCATGGGTGTCTTTGTGGACTCCACAGATTAAATCAGGTATCTCTAGTTAATGCTGCCATAACACCATATAATATTTTAGTCACTCTCACAGAGATTGTAATTGCATGCTTTTGTGAGTAGTGCTTAAGTGCTTTTTTCCTCATTAGATGGCTAACTCCATGAAGCCAGGAGACATATCTGTCTTTCTCAAGATTTGGTGTGGAGTCTGACACACAGTAAATTCTCAGGGAACGTTTCTTTAGGGTTTGAATGAGTGAAAGTGCTCAGACACACTTCGAACTCCTTAAAATCATGCAGCTTGAGAAGCCCTCAGAGAAGCCTGCTAGAATAGAAAAGGCCTAAATAATGCTAAACCCATTATAAAATAGCTGTTTACCCTTTTTGGTTTTCATTTCCTTCTGTGAAAGATAGACAATATTTGTTTTTACAAAGTTACTAGGAGGATTAAATGAGACAATTTAATACATCTCCAGTAAAAATCATAATTCTAACTAATTAATCATTAGCTAACTATGTGATTATTTAACGTCTATTCCCAAAGCTCAATCATAAGCACTGAAGAATATGAGAAGACTAAAATAAATAGAAGTATAAAAGGAGGCATAAACAATTGACACCACAGAGATGCAAAGTATCATAAAATACTACAATGAATAGCTGTATGTCAAAAATTGGATAACCTAGGATAAACAGATAAATTACTAGAAACATGCAGTTTACCAGGAATGAGGCATGAAATAGAAAATATGAACAGACCAAAACCAAGTAAGTACATTGAATCACGAATCAAAAAATTCTCAACAAAGAAAAGCCCAGAACCTTATGACTTCACATAAGAGTTCTAACAAATATTTAAAGAATTAATACCAAACATTCACAAACTCTTCCAAAAACTGAAGAGGGAAAACAGTACCAATCCGTTTTGGAAATCAGTACAACTCCAATCTCAAAGCCAGATAAAGACACTACAAGAAAAGAAAATTATAGGCCAATACACCAGATGAACAGAGACACAAAATTCTCAACCAAACTAACTGACCAAATTCGACAGCACATAGAAAACTTCATTCCACAGGATTTATTCCCAGGACGCAAAGATACAGGATGCCTAACATCTACAATCAATTAGCAGGATATACTACATTAATAGAATATAAGGAAGTACTACTCATCCATAAAGAATGATAAAGTTGAGTAATTTGTAGGAAAATGTATGCATTTTGACCATAATGTTAAGGGAAATATCAGACACATGGGTATAAATATTGCATGGTTTCTCCTATGCGAAAAAACCAAACTGTAACTAAGTTAAAGAGCAAAATAAAAGACAGATGATAACAGCACAAGAAGACAGATCCTTTACAGACAGAAAGGGGATTTAGACAGGGAGGGAGGGGAAGGGCAAAAGGAAGTAAAAAGAATTAAGGTGTGTTAAATGTGTTATGTCAACTCCCCACAATGAATGTGGTCACTATGTACAGGCACACATAAAAAAAATCCATATGATCACCTCAATAGATGCGGAAAAGGCATCTGATAAAATTCAGCACTGTTTTGTGAAAAATCATAGTAAATTAGAGATGTTAAGAATGTAATGAAAATAAATGTTACCCCATGATGTAAGCGAAAGATTATCATTAATATTATGGGTTTGACTGGGCCATTACACAGTACCTATCTTTTGTGTATCAGTCAACTTTTAATATTTAATATTTAACATTTAACATTTAATATGAGCAATTAGCTTTTAGTTTGTCTACATTTTGCAATTTTAAGTTTTACTACCAGATAGTTATTCTAATGTTTGTCAGAAAATCACTTAGTAATATCAGTTTTTCTTCAGAGAGAAAAACTGTCATAAAATAAGTGTTTCAGATACCCTGAGCTTTTTTGGAAAGGATTTTTGGCAAGCTTTAGAACGTGGATATAGTAGTTATGACTCCAACATATAATACCCAAGTTTTAGGTGAGTTTCCTAAAATGGAAGTTGATCAGTTTATCTTCCAGATAGGCTCATCTATCTCTCCCTTATCTGAGAGGATAGCATCAATGCACTGTGTAAATCTTATTGATTATATTTTTATAACAAATTTTAATTATTTCTGTTTTATAGCAGAAATTCTGTAAATCAGTCTCCCACTAGTTACAATCAAATAATAGTGATTTAAAAAGTGTCACCTGCTTAAAGCAAAATGAAATTAAATGACTACACATTTATTAAATATAAGCTGTGTTCCAGTCATAGTGATAAATGCTTTGATTGTGATACATCACTTATTTTCCAGAAGAACCCTGTGGTTTAGGTGGTAGTATGCTCCTTTTGAAAATGTGTTTCGTGAAGAGTAGAAATTTTATTTGAATTTGATTCTGATTCAGTCAATAGCTCATATTTTAGGAAACAACAGATTAAATAATTCATGTATCGAGTAGCTAGTATTCCTAATCATTAGACATAGAATCAGGAATCAAAGATTGCTTTGGTATTTACATAAATCTGGATATTTTGTTTTTCTTCATCATTTGGTGTCCTTTCTCTAGTACCTTTGACAATCATCAGTCAGATTTCACCTCTTTAAAATGAGAATGATAGTATGTCATAGCACTACCATGAGGCTGAAAGGAACTGATAGTCACAGGTCCATATCATGAGGACTCTCAAAATCACAGTTGGAGGATGACTTTGAATTTGAAAATTGAAATTTGAATCTGAGCCTAGAGGTAAGAACATAACTAGACCTCATTTTTCCAGGTACTCAACAAATCAGCACTACTTTGGAACATATGTTGTACATCATAAAGACTTCTCTTTGGCTAAAGGAGGTGAAAGATCTTTGTGCAAAAGGTGAAAGAATAATTTCAGCACAGTAGAAGATTCTACAAAATTCAGGGTTTCCATCAATGAAATACACTGGCTGAAGCATAAGCTGGAATGATTCAAAATGTAAGCTATCACCTTTTGATGAGGCAGCTGAAAGAAATTTTTAAAGACCCCCTGACTCTACGACATCCTGAAATTTCAGTGTTGGAGCTATATGAACCGGCTAGGAAAACGTTCCTGAAGTGCAAATCCACCCTGCTGCCTCCCTGTTAGTAGATTACTTACCTATCACGTGTTTTAAATAATTTGTGTTTATTTTTTAAAACATCTCTTAAAGTAGAAAAATGATGATTTAACTAAGGCATATAATAAGCCCATAGCTAACAACATACACAACAGTAAACATATGAAAGATTTTCCTCTGAGATAAGGAACAGGACAAGGGTACCCACTCTTGCCATTTCTATTAAACACTGCACTGGAAATCTTAGTCAGAACAATTAGGCCAAAAAGAAAAATAACACTAAAAAGATAAAGGCATCCAAATCAGAAAGGAGGAAGTCCAGTTGTCTCTCTGTGCAGATGAGATGGTCTTATATGCACCAAATCCTGAAATCTGCACACACACAAGCTGGTAAAACTAGTAAACAAATTCAGTAAAGCTGCAGAACAACAACAACAACAAAAAATCAGCGTGTAAAACCAATTGTGATACTATGCACTAACAGGCACTACACCCCCAAAATTTTAAACTCTCATTTACAATAACAACAAAAAGTGTAACATACTTAAACATAAATTTAACCAAGGAGGTAAAAGATCTGTAGGATCTATGAGAACCTAGTGAAGAAGGTACAGATAATGCATTGCAGGAAGCTCTTTCTCTTGCCCCTTCATTCTTATGTCCACCCTTCCTTCTGGGTCTTTCTCTGGTATACAGCATAATTCTAATAAACTAAAAGAATAAACTCAAACACAGAAGCATTTTATCTATTTCTAGTGATCACTTTGCACACAATGTTTATGCACATACAAACACACATCCACGCCAGTGTACATGAGTACATATGCAATGCAAGCATACACACACACTCTGGGAAGGCACAGAAACATGTTCGAAAAATAATGGCAGCTAACATTTATATTTACTACCATGGACCAGGTACTGTTCAGAGTATTTTACATAAATCTTATTTAAAGGTTCATAAAATATAATTACATGGTAGATAAAATTATGCTCTTTATTTACTTTTGAAATGGAGGCAGAAAAGCTAAGTAAGCCATTAAAGGTAAAACAATGGAAAATTCCAGATGGTGTACTGAAACTCGCGCGGAGATTGCACAGCCGTAGTTGAATGCAATCAGAGGAACAGAGAGAAGGGTCCAACCCTCTCCTTGCTTCTTCATTATCAACGACCTAAGTGCTTGCCAAAGGCAAGAAATACGAATGTAGCAAAACCCTCTTCAACAATTTTTAGAGCATTATGGTATTTTGAAACTGACAGTATAATCCCTTAGTAGAAAAGATATCAGAATAGAATGCTTATCTGTGCTTTTCACCTCACCTCTTAAAGCATGTAAATTAGTTCTCTTCAATTCATTAAAATTCTGCTAAAAATATACTCTAATTTTATAACCTTTTGTTAGCTTCTCTGGCAGTTATGCACCCTTACCAAGTCAGTAAGCTAAAAATGTTTATTGAATGAGAGAGAATAGATGAATTCAATAATTTTGTTCTTCAAAAATCCCTCTTTTTCTAACTTACAGGAAGGCACCATTGCTTCATTTTCAAACATGCAGTGGTAAAAATTAATGACACTGACATGGATGGAGACTACTGAAAAGGATCAGTATAAATCTCTAATAGTGTTCAATTTCAAGTGTGTGCACTCATTATTAAAGCAGAAAATATGTAAATCTTGGAGAAAAAATTAACCAGTTACTCTTTGCTAAATACAACTGTCAGTGCTGGGAAATAGAATAAAATGATATGTACATATTTATAAAATTCCAAGAATAACCTAAGCACTCTGAGAGACTCATGTCTTATTATAAAACAAAACAAGAGGCAAAGGAAATATTTCATTTTTTTCTGCAAAACCCAATTTAGGCTGAAGTGATATCCTTGAGATTTTGCTCCATTTTCTGAAGACTCACTGAAAGTCCAGCACACAGATAGTTTTGGTGGCGGCACCTTCCCAAATGTCAAGACAGATCAAAATTCTTGAGGCATAAAGTTCTGCAGCCTCAGAACTGTGAGAAATGACCGCTTTCATCCTTTCTCTAGGTCCGTGATCGCTCCTTTCTCCAATACACAGATTCATGTGCCCTCAGCCAGCACACCTGGCAGAGACCAGGTGATTGTCTCCGAGACGCCCAAACCCCAAGGACTTGCCTGGCATTCAGTCCCCCCGGGACATTAACGTACGCAGAAGTGCACACTTACCACCTTACATACAAACCTTTTTTTGTGGATATTTATCACTACTTACTTCTGAATTCTCTATTAATTTTTAGATTATGTTACAGTTTGAATGTGTCACTCAAAATTCTTGTGTTGAATGCTTAATCTCCAGGGAAGCAACACTGGGAGGTGGGGCCTGAGGAGGGGTGTTTGGCTCAGGAGGGCTCCACTCAGGAACGAATCAATGCCACTATTTAAAAACCGTGCATAAGGGGGTTTTCTCTCTATCCCTTCAGACATCTGCCATGTGAGGATGCACCAAGAAGGCCCACACCAGATTCTGGCACCTTGACCTTGGACTTCTCAGCCTCCAGAAGTGTGAGACAATAAACTTCTCTTCTTGATAATCTACCCAGGCTCTGGTGTTCTGCTATAACACTACAAAAAATATAAGAAAATGTATGGACTTTTTCCTACAAAATAGTTAAAGTATTATAGTTACTAGGAGTTTATAGTTAATAGGAGACTAAGGTGGAAGAATCTACTTAAATAAATGAAATGTACATGATCTTAATGGGTCTCATAAACCCTTTATTGGTATCGTATTTATAGAGGTTTGAAGCTTAAATACAGTGTTTCATTGGCCTTAAGGGACTTTTTTCCAGAACTCGAGGTATTTGGCAGTTTTCAAATAGTATTACTGCAAGGGTATCCCTAAATATATTATTATGCATTTTCAAGAATGGATATAACTAACTAGATAAGCCTAGTATCTTTGTGGGTCTGATTCCCATTTGAGCATTTAAAAACTTGGGGACATCCCTGTATCCTTTGAGGAAGCTGAGATACTTGGTTCCCTTTCTGTACTGGTGCCCTCTGTACCCAGCTCTCCGCAGCCTGGTCCTGCCCAGGGCAAAGACTGATTCTGTGTCAGAGTTTGTACTGATACTCATGTTTGTACTTAGTTCTGGACACACCGCTTGCTGTCCAGTTGCTATAATCTAGGCTCCTTGTGCCCAGACCCAAGTTTATGTCTTCTAAGATTATCCCGGGATTTCTGTTACCTCCTACTTGCTGACTGTTCTAGACTCCACTTTTCTAGGTAGATTTCTAACAATTTCATTCCCTTGCCAACATGAACTTTGTCTCATTGTTTACAGATTCTCTGCATCACACTCCATCATTTAATAGAATTCTGGTCCCGGTGTTTCCTGGCTGTCCCACCCTGTTTTTCTGCTCCTTTTACCCAATTCAGGCCCAAAACTGATACTCATAATGTTTAACTGCAACAACATTTGCAAACCATGATAGAAATGCTCCGCCCTTTGCCCCATCAAAGGTTAAGTACTCTATCACTTTTTTAGACTTGGCGAGCAAGGTGACTTTTTAAAAAACCATACCAACTTTTAGAGTTTCATAATTTTAAAGTATTCCCCTTGCTGCCTAAACCTGGAATTATCATTCCCATGTCTCCCTGTTGGAAGGCTATTTCTCCACAGGAAAAATGAAGAGAGAAGGTGCCAGCCATTTTTGAGACAGGGAGGACAGCAAATAAGACAGTCCCACACTCTTAAAGATGCAGCTTCTTAAACATTTCTCAGATGAAGAACTAAAAATGGCAAATAAATATATGAAAAAATGTTCAACATCATTGGTCATTCGAGAGATGCAGATCAAAACAACACTAAGATACCATCTCACTCCAGAAAGAATAGCTATTATCAAGAAATCAACCAATAACAAGTGCTGGCGGGGCTGCGGGGAAAAAGGAACCCTCCTGCACTGT
>PVJO010015635.1:0-44445 GCA_004026905.1 Hystrix cristata
TTTTTTCTGCATTCATCTCCACACAGACATGAATGAATTCTCATGGGGTTGGTGGTGTTAACCACTTACAGGGCTAATTATTTAAATACAGGATTTCTAAACATGGCATATTTCTCATTAATTTTCATAAGATAATATAACAGAAAATATAAAAAAGGCCATTTTATCAAGTTTATTGAATGCAAATATGGGCAGGTTGAAATGAGAGTGGTTGAATGACCATTTGGATAGTCAGCGTATAAACAAACAAGCCTCCTGAGTGACGCTCCGGCTAAACTGTTGAGCAGTGAATCACATCTTGTGAGATATTGTCAATTTCATGTAACATTTGCCAGCTGGCCAGGTTTTCTCTGTGGGTGGCAGTTACTGTGCACTCACAGTTAGGAGCAAGCCTGGAGATGCAAGACTGAAAGCAGAAAGTGGTCCAGTCAAGGTAGCTCATCCTTCAGGCATATGCAGGTACAAAAGGAACTGAGAGGTTAGACTGACATGTAACCATCAAAGACTTGAGTAGCTCTGCGGCTGTGGTGTTGGTGGGCCAAAAAATCACATGGACACCCTCCTACACATCCTCTTGAAAATATATCACAGGAGAACAAGCCACGCTGACTCCTTCATCTCCTCTAACTGTTTCACTGCAATATCTTCCCGTATTTCATCCGTTTGCCTGGTTATTGTGGTAGCTGAAGAGGAAAATGTGCAATGTGCTGAATGAACTGCAGCCTTTTCTAAAGCTTCATGACAAATATCCTCAGGAGCACACGGGATGAACTCTTCCCCAATAGTAAAGGGCTTAGCTTTAGCAATGTGGTTACCAATCAAGAATGGTGCTTCAGTGCAGACACCTCTGGTGAAGAGGCGGCCTTCAATAAGTGATTCAGTTTATTGGTCTCTATGTGGCAAAGCAATTTTGAACAGTTAATGTGTTGGATAGTCAGTGGCACGTAGTATACAAAGCAAGCTTGAAAAATGTTAATTACTTTTTGCAATGAACCAGGAATTTAAGCAGATGAGTTGGCCTTTTATTTAAATGAAACTGGCTTTCTTTTGGCAATCATAGATCTTCCGTCTCATCTTTGAGTCTTCCTGACCTTTCAAAGTAGCTTTCAAGCATCATTTGTTTTTAAACTCATGTTGGATAGAGTTAGTTTGTGGGCTTAGCAAAAATGTTGCTGAGAGAATGTGCGGTTCTGGAAAGAGGCAGGGGCACTAATGGCGTATACGACAATGATCGCCCTATGCAGACCTAGCGAAGTGTCACATTCTGACTAAAACCCCCCAGCAGGTGCGGCTGCACTATTGAGTCCACCAGCGTGTTTGCACTATAAATTCCCAACCAGAGTCAGTGTCTGGGCGAGTCTATTGCATCACCCATAGAGAGCTGGACATTTCCTGTGTTTACTTGACAGAAGAGGCCTGGGAGCTATCCAGCCTTGTGATCATACTACTCCAGTGCCCGAAGGCTTTACCTCAGGAATTTACCTGCTCCTAAAAGTATTCCTTCCTGATGGAATTGTTTGGGGCCTCAGAATCTCAATAGAAGGGGAGGCCGCCACAGCAGTGCACATCAAACCTAACTGGAAATTTTTACATATATTATAGCTGGAAACTCATACATCATCTTGCCTAAAAGAAGAACTCTTCATATTTTTTCTGTACTGCTGCCTTCTAACATGGTATTGTCCTGGGCTTTTCTCTTTCCTTCCTTCCTTCCTTCCTTCCTTCCTTCCTTTCTTTCTTTCTTTCTTTCTTTCTTTCTTTCTCTTTCTTTCTTTCTTTCTTTCTTTCTCTCTCTCTTTCTTTCTTTCTTTCTTTCTTTCTTTCTTTCTTTCTTTCTTTCTTTCTATCTCTCTTTCTTTCTTTCTTTTTTCTTTCTCTCTCTGTTTCTCTCCTCTTAGTTTTGTATTTTCACACTGAACTACCACTCCTTCATTAATTATTTCATTCACTCATTCATTCAGAGGCAGCTTCACACAAAGTCCCTACGTTATTGCTGCCCATGTTGTGATCCTCCTCCTTCAGCCTCACGGTGTTCTGGAATTCTCGCTGTGCATCACCATACCAGCCTTCCTAGGGCTTTACTTGTATTCTGAAACGTTTTCACACTGGGATATGTTACACTGGCAGCTAGGAGTATAGTACAAATCCTAGCATCAGTTTCTCTGTTTGTAATAGATATTTAAGCATATCATTGTCTCTTACGTAGTTATTCAAAGATGTGGCCAATACATGGTTTCCCATTCAGTGCTTGAGTCATCATTCTTCAGAAAAGTGCCAGAGAAAGAGAAAAAGAGACTGTGAAGGACATAGTTGGCTTCCTTGTATTCTCTTGAAATTAATATCCATGTCTTTGTTGAGTCAATACTTTTTATACACAGCCATGTTATATATTTCCTTGGAAGTAATTTTATATGTGCTGGTGTATGTATGAGATGCTTTGTTTGTGTTTGTCACATATTGCACTCTTAGTCAAATTTGCATTATCAACACGTGGTCTCTTTTGTTTTATTTTTTCTTTTTTTCCCATTTTCCCCCAGTTAAGATGTGCATTATTTGTATAACAGGAATTAAATTCTCAGTTGTGGGGGAAAAAATGCTTACATGCTCATACAAGATAATGATTCAAGACTAATGTAATATTAAATAAAGTATTAAGCTAATTATTGTCAACAATGAAGAGAACCGTTTAACCAGAGCTGAGAATGAGGAAGAAAAAATGAAATGAGAAAGGAATCGAGACAATGATGATCCACAATTGCACCACTCAGATTGGCTGGTTAAGGCCTTTTGGTAACTATATGTATGGTAATTAACTTTATAAGGACTCACAGGATAAATAATGAATCCAATGCTGGCAAAAAGTGGGGCAGAGAGAAAGGGGAAGAAAGAATTGAGATACGTCATGAAAGTCTACCAACTCCCTACAATGAATGTAATCATTACACACTGCAAATACATACTAAGAAAAATTTAAAAAATAAAAATAAAATTTGAGAAAATGTAAAAAACTAAAAATAATAAAGATGTGCTATGTACATCTTATGAAAATTCCTCATAATTAGTTAATCATTATGTATTCAATCATTATGTATTCAAACATGTACTAATAAATATAAATTTTTTAAAATTTAAAAATAAGTAAACTGTTGCTAGCTGCTAACCTCACTGATTTATTTGCTTTCCAAACATCGTGAGCTTGTGCTACTTAGGCTTTCTCTAATTGTCAGACCATTTTCCCAAACAGTCCATGTAAAATTCCGAGACTGAAAATTTCCATCCAAGGAGGTCTGTGTCCCGAACACGGGATTTGTTATTCTGGTCTGGATCGTACCTGACATTCTCTTTAGTTCATTGTTGTTCACAGCCTTAATGTGAATTACTTGAATGTTCAGTTTAGATAAAATCTGTTCTTTCCATGGAAATATAAGATATACCAGTAAAATACTACCGAAATGACCGTCTAGTATACAGTGGAAACAGAGAATTTGTAAAAACTTAATACACCTGAGTATAAGTTAAATAGAAAGAACAAATAATGAAACTTTGGCACAATTGAGAGAATCAAGAAAATCAACTACTAACTACTGCAAATTAACTCTAAGGAAACAATGGATCTTGACACATTTGGAGATCTTCAGTATTTTCTTATAATCGAGTGTCAGTACAAATGCTTGTTTCATTAAGTTAAACTACCTGCCATGTTTTGTCATGCACAAGGCAAGATGTTTTTCCAGAAGAACCACCACTGTATGTGCTATGTGTGGATTTGGTGCCGTTATTTAAAACCACTTTTTATTTCTTAGCTTCTGCAGGGCCTCTTTCACGTCCTTGTTCCTCAGGCTGTAGATCAGCGGGTTCAGCATGGGAATCACCAGCGTGTAAAACAGCGAGGTCATTTTGTCCTGATCCAGGGAGTAGGAAGAACTTGGCCGGAAGTACATGAAGAGCATAGCTCCCTGGAAAATGGCAACCGCAGTTAGGTGAGAGGCGCAGGTAGAGAAAGCCTTGAATCTCCCCTCAGCAGAGCGGATCTTTAAGACTGATGAGATGATGTAGCAATAGGAGATAAGGACTCCTGAAATTGTGCACAGTTCTATAAAACCAAAAATCGTGAAAATTACTAGCTCATTGACCTGAGTGTCTGAACAAGATATCGAGAGGAGAGGAGGGATATCACAAAAGAAATGATTAATTTCATTGAATCCACAGAAACACAAGTGCATGGTCAGGGTAGTGTGTATCAGAGCATCCGTTAGTCCTACCAGATAAACCCCAGCCAGGAGTTGGGAGCACATCCTGCCGGACATGTGGGCCGTGTAGAGCAAGGGGCTGCTGATGGCCTTGTACCGGTCAAAGGCCATCACAGCCAGCAGGGTGCACTCAGCATCTGTAAAGACGCAGAAAATGAACAACTGCAGAGTACAGCCAATGAAGGGAATTGAATTGTGCTTGGCCAGAAGATCCACCAGCACCTTGGGCCCAACCGCAGTGGAATAGCAGAGGTCTGAGAATGACAGGTGGCTGAGGAAAACGTACATGGGTGTGTGAAGCCGAGAATCCACTCTGATTAAAATGATCATTCCAAGATTTGTCACGAGAATAATGATATAAACGAGCAGAAGTGACAAAAATAGGACAGCTTTCATTTCAGACTTGTTAGTAATTCCCAAGAGAAAGAATTCTGGTAATGAGGAACAATTTCCACTGTTCATTCTTATTGTTCTTATTAGAAACTGTTGGAAAAATCAAGGGCAAGACAGATTAACAATTGATCTTTTACATATCCAAAAATATGATTGAAATAGAACATGCTTGGTTTCTGTAAACTGTTTTCTTTACAATCAGGAACATCCAAGGAAAGTATCACTTTTAACATCCTATTCTGTCATGTAGAATGAAATCCTAGAGGCATATGTAGGAAAATGGGTGCCTCTCAAAACCATGATGTTAAATGAAATAAATAAGGCAGACAAGCTTAAAAATTGAATGATTAGTCCTATACAAAAGGCCCAAATACAAATAAAGAGCAAAATAAAAGATAGATAACATGAAGTAGGGATGTAGATCTTGCTCAAATGCAAAGGGGATCAAGAGATGGAGGTGGGGGAAAGGGGACAAAAATAATTGAGACTGTTAGGTACATATACCAATTTCCTACAAGGAATATAGTCAGATGTAGTGCAAACATGGACTAATAAAAATGTAATACAAATGATGCTTTATCAAGTTTAAAAACAAAAGCAAAAAGCATCTATCTTAAGAAATTGATGAACCTTGGTTATACATTTAATTATAATTCTTTAGATATGTAACTCGCTCTTTGATAATACTTTCCTAGTAAGAACTAAAATGAATTGAAACTTGGATCCTAGATTAAAAATGATATTAAAGTACAGAACTTAGCAAGACCATCCAAAGGACACAAGACTAAGCATCCCACATGCTTGACAAAAGAATATTATTGCTTACATTGTCCAAGAACTATTATTCGTTTCAGTACTGAGAGTGATGTTTCATATAACATGAAAGCTATTTTAGTACTGTTTATTGTCTAGATTTTGTCAAAAGATGGAACATTTATTAACTGCTGTGTCAGACGCCATCACTAGTTTTCCAGGGTTTTTATCACCCCTTCTTCAACCCACCCAACACTGCAAAACAAATCCATTGAAACGGCAAAGAGATATGATAAGAAGTGGGGACAGGCTGAACATGGTGGAGCACACCTATAATCCTAGGACCCAGGAGGCTGAGGCAGGAGGATCACTGTAAGTTTGAGGCCAGCCTGAACTACATAGCAAGACTCTGTCTAAAAAAAAAAAAAAAAAAAAAAAAAAAAAAAAAAAAAAAAAAAAAAAAAAAAAAAAAAAAAAAAAAAAAAAAAAAAAAAAAAAAAAAAAAAAAAAAAAAAAAAAAAAACCTCATAAAAGAAATAGCATAGCTTATCATTGGATTTAAACTAGACTTTTTTATTAAAAAGAAAATGAGAGAGAAATAATAAAATTCTTACATATACAAGGTATTCAGTGTGTTTATATTTTTATTTATGTACATATACGGTTGTGGTTACCAGCATATATGCTTATTTATGAAAATTAGTATATGAGCGTTAGTTTGTTATTTCTTCTAGACATTATTATTACTGTATATGGTCCATAAGAATTTGAATTTTCATAAATATGTATGTGTTATGTGTTTACTTGAATAAAACTGGAACATATTTAAATTTACATGAGTCCGGTAATGGACAACTTACCAGTCTTGATTAAAATATAATTATTTAAAACATTTACAATCCTTATACGAATGAAAAATGAAATTGGTCACAGTCACACGGGTCTAACTAGAGTATATCACAGCACATCCATCAGAATACAGCTCAGTTAACTCAGTAATCAGCTATCAAATCATTCAAATACATATCCCTCAAGACTGGATTTCTCTTTTTGACAAAGAGAGCAGAGTTTTAATTTTCCTGTGTTGTTTAAGCATCACCACTCAGGAAACTTACCTGATATGAGAAATTCTTTCTGTCCCTTTCTCTTGTATCTGAGCACTATGTAGGTCATGTTTGTTTTCATCGGTGACTACTGGGACTTAAATCTTGTAAGCCTCTCCTTCGACTATTTCATAATATTCCAACATAATTAATTGGATTCTCAATTCAGTATTTTCCTCTGGGATTCCTGCAATGACTTTCCTAAAGCTGAACATTTGTTTCTTCACCCGCATCACCAAATCGATCAGTATCAAGAATCTGCTAGAATTTTTTAACACTACGATTCAAGGCATCACATCATCACCTCTTCTTTGAGTGAAACCACATATCTAATGAAACTGATGTACATCCTCTACTTAACAGTTTCCATGTCTTTTAATTGCCCATCCTGTTTCTTCCATTACTAACACAGTCTCCTTCATTTCAATGCAGACATGATGTAATCCTACGTGTAACTTTCACCATTAATCACTATCTGATTTCTCTTCCCCAAGTGCACACCAACCATTTTCATTTCGGATATTTTTGGCTATATAGTCTTCATTACACCTAGAAGGCTCTTTACAGTTTGGTTTTACTGATTAATTGTGGTTTTATTTTTCTGCAGTCAGTATTTTATAAATTTGCATGAGAACTAAATCACTAAGTATTTGCGGTTAAAGATATTCAGAAATGTTGGCGAATGTCCAACAAAGAGTAGAAATAGCTAAGTTTTAAATTATTTTTTACTGGAGGTTCATATATACAATGGGTTGGGGTCATTGTGTACTGCAAACACATATTAATAAAAGACCTGCAAAATGTATGTTAGAATACTGATTTAAAATAATATCCACACTTTATTTTTATAATTAGTTTTGTATGTTGTTATTCATAGTACTTTTAACAGCTGGGAGATACTGGACATGTTAATTTTGTGTTACATAATTTATACCAGGGAATTATCTGCCTGTGTTGGTCTATTATTTGACTCTCCAAATTTCACAGACTCTTCATTAAGACAGAGTAAGTACTAAATTCTTTATTTACATATTTCTCCCTACAAAAATACCCTACAAAAAACACATTGGTAAGTGTGCTTTTTTACCAATTCTTTTGTTGTAAGGGAAAATGTTATGACTTTAAGCATATACCATTGTGCATATCTTAATAAATGTCAAACACTTACCGTATATTATGTATCTCCTTGTATATCTCATATTTTACATATTACAGTATTCCATCTCTAACAACTTCATTATACACACGTCAAAACTGAGATCCATATGTAGTCAATAAACTTCAGGAATCCCATGGGATAATATTTGTCTAACCCAAAACACTTGCTCTCAATTGGTTTCTCACTATAATGTGGTAGGAAAAAATAGAATATCTCTTTCTGAGAAAAACTCTCTTGTGAACCATGATGGAATGTTACAGCATATTTATGCTACATTCACAAAAATAATGAATCTTGGATTTCTAAAGAATTGGAGAGATCATCCTATTCCATTTCTAAACCAAGGAAATATCCCACCAGAGTTTAAGTGCAGAAAAAAGCAATAGAAAAAGCTACCAGGTAGATACATGATCTGTTTTAATTATCTTAGCAGGAACATTTCAATATTTTTATCAGCACTGGTCTGGAAAGGGCCGCCTTATCGCACAATTCCAGGAATCAAACAGAAGACAAACAGCACGCTGTGCAGTATAGCGGCCTTGGGGAAACCTCTCTGTCTTGTGCCCTGTGTCCTAAGGGATATTTCATGATCTGTGAACGATTCCAACTTGAACAAATTTCTTCAAGTTCATTAAGGGTTATTAAAGTTTCTAACATGTGATTATCTACCCCAGATATTCCATCTTAATGTAGTTACCTTTATTTTTATTAAAAAGCAAGTAACTGAATAATTTTATGTATAATAAATATAACAACCGAGAGACATTAAGAAACATATGCACACAAACAGTATAAGTAACCTTTTTCTTCCTAAGCCTTACAGCAGACAGATACAGTATTTCCTAAGCAATAATTTAAACTAAAATGACTGAAGTATTAATTATTTGGGGGAAGTTTTTCTTAGTGGTAGACTGCAATGTTTTCCCTGTTTTATTGTCATTCTTCGAGTGATAGCGCTGATACAAACATAACTATTTCTATAGGGGAAATTACTGAGGCCTGAGCCAAACTAAGGAATTGTAATGTTCTCTGCATGTCAAACTAAAAACACTGATGCATTTAGGATCCCCGGGAATTTTACTGTTACTATCTTCTTCTCTGGTGTATATTTGAGGAATGGAAAATTCTCTTGGTCCAAAAAGCCTGGAAGTTATTTTTAGTAACAAATTAATTTTCCCATGAGGCGATTTGCTGTCTCCAAGGATTACAATTCTCTTCAGTTTACACATTGATAGCCAGGACTTAAATTTACCTTCAGGATCATACCAGCCCCTTGTAATCTGGGACTGTATTTCCCAAGCCATTGCCTCTATGTGGTAAATTAACACTTTGAGAGTGAGGACCAAGACTTTTTCTCTGTACCCAACCCTCAGCCTAGTATCTGCACTCATCTGGAAAGAAAGAAAGAAGCTACAAGATGCAGCTGATTTTTACTTTAAAAGTGGTTGTCAAAAAAAAAAAAAAGTGGATGTCTAACCTTAGGAGTCATCAGGAAAATAGCATGCACTGTCTAATACTAAAATAATAGGCAGGATTAAGCATTTGTGAACATCCAAAACAATGACTGTGTGACACTCACGCACATTATACACACTCACATATATACATGCACACACACATGCACACGTATATTGCTAACTCCTGGTTCCAAAAAGATAATTAAATATCTATGTCTACCCACAGCAATGCATACCAGTGTTCGCAATGACATTATTAGTAATAAGAAAATGGAAGACAGTTAATCATACTGTTATCAACATTAGAGGAGATAATTAATAATATGTTTTTCTCAAATGAGTACTGCACAACAATAGAAATTAATTTCCTGCAACTACATGCAAAAACTTCACATGGTTTGCAATAAGATGACAAGATTTGAAATAAGATACATGAGTCCAATAATTAGAAATATGCCGCATAGAGTTATTTTGATTTCAGGTTTATTGAGAATTCCCCAGAGACTGAATTTAGTCAAGGATTACAATGTTCTCCTTCCATTCTTTTTTATTTTTTTTTTTTGTAGTGCTAAAAAAAAGTTATCAAGAAACTGTCGGGAAGAATTTTTAACTCTTAGTTAAAAAAAATAGAATCTGCAAACCAGCAGATTTATGGTGTAATGTTCTTTGTTGTCATAAGATTTTTCATACTATAATAAAATGCCTGAGATAATATGCTTTGGAAGGAGCAATCTTTAGCTCAGTTCACACTTTGGTGGGGATGATTCAGCCATTGTCATTCTGTTTCTTCAGCAAGGTGTCATATCACCGTGGCTGTGTGTGGCCGAGGGAGCGAGTGACCACACTGTATCTGGGAAGTAAACGGGGTGGGGGGGAAGGAGGGGGAGGAGGGAGAGAGAGAGACTAAGAAGAAGAAGGAGAAGGAGAAGAGGAGGAGGAGCAGTAGGAAGAGAAGGAAGAGGAGGAGGACGGAGGGAGGAAGATGTTCCAGTGTCTCAATAGCGCAGTGTAGGACATAGCCCCAGGTAACTGGAAGATTTCCAGCTAGCTCCACCTCTCAACAGGGCCAGCACTTCCAATACCTCCCTGGGCTGTGGTCCAAACCTTCAGCACATGAGCTTCTGCACGTCAGGTATCCAATCCATACAGTGTCCTAGGAAAGTTGCGTATCCTCTACCGAGACATCTCTCTGACATCCAGAATTTGAAGAAGCTACCATGTACTTGGGTTGGGTTTGGGTATATCTGGTCTTCTGAATCTCATCCTACCCCTGTTTCATCATTGCTATTCCTATTTCATATCTAAAAAGTCCAGAGATATAGTGTAATATTATACACAAACCTTACATGACTCATATTTTCCATACTTATTCTAGTACTACATTGTGTTTCCAAGATGCTACTCGGGTTGTACATTTCATTTCTTCTTTCTATGTTTCTTTTATTTTCCAGAACCTGAGCTAGAGCTTGGAGCTCTCACTCTGAGCTACATCCATCATCCTTAACTGTCTGTCTATTTACATCTGAGGCAGCACCTCCCTGGTTCTTTAGGTAGCCCGAGTTGGGCTGGAGCTTGCCCTCTGCCAGTCTCACCCTCCCAGAGTGCTGGGATTAGAGGTGTGAGCCACCAACTCTGCCTAATTTGGGCTTTACTTTCATCCTGAAATATTTTTCCTTGGGGGATTCATATTGGCAGCAAGGGACATAACAGGACTCCTGGCTTTAGCTTCTGTAATTGTAATGGAGAATTGAGAGCCCTTGTGTCTTAAATGAGCCCTCAAATATATAATATAAATGTGGTTTCCCAAGAAGCTCATTCAGTACATGAGTCATCAAAAACCAGAACGGAGAGAGATAACAAAGGAAAATATAAAGGAAATACACAAATTATTCTCCATGTCTTTGTAGATTCATTACCTTTTTTATTCATGGCCATTTTATATATATTTTAGGTGGTAGTCTGTGTGCAGGTATAAGTGACACATATCATATCCTCAGGGAATTTTGGCTCATAAAAATCTATTAAGCAGTAAAAAAAATTATGTTATGTCTTTTTCTTTGTTTTCATTTTGTTTGTTTGTTGTTGTTGTTGTTGTTGTTGTTGTTTGTGTATGTGCTCGAGACGTCTTGCTAGTGCTTTGAAAACAAGGATGGAAGGTGCAGCCCTGGCAGAAGAATGCTTTCTTCCTCATATTGGAGATAATGAGGAAAGACGTAGGGATACATACTGGCTTAAGGGAGATGGTCGTGAATATAAAGAGAAGCGTTTAAAATGAGAATGAAGGAAAATAAAGAAGCGAGAGACCCTGGTGTTTGATAATTCCAGAACTCAGATAGTTCCAGGCACTTTACCAGTGCCTTCTACATTTTTTGTGTCCTAAACTGCGGATACAACTTTTATACTACTTTTATTTCCAAAATTTTTAAATTATTATTGTTTTTTGGCGGGGTGGTGGGAATCAAATTCAGGGCCTTGTGCTTGCTAGGCAAGCACTCTGCCACTTGAGCTAAATCCCCAACCGTTTTATTTCCAAACATAATTGGCCTCTACCTCTGTCTACCTCCTGATTTCTCTAATTGTCAAGACACTTGCCTGAGATCACTCCCTTTCCCCACATGTATCTGTTTCAGTCTGAGACTTAGTATCTCTAGCTAAGACTTTCTCCTGTACACTAGATTTGGGAATCTGGACTGTAGCCACGTGCTCTTTCTTCAGTATTGTGTAAAGCCTTGTTTTGAATTAATTGGCTGGTCAGCATAGTTGACTTCTACTCCTTCCATTAGAATGTTAGTTCCACTGGTAAATAAACAGCATTCGCCTTGCCATGCAACACAGCCCCAAAAAGCAATTAGTAAACACCTAATACACCGCAGTATAATTGAAATTGAATGAGAACATGAACAAATGAGACTTTGGCACAGTGGAGAAAATCAGGAAAACTTACCACAAGGAAGCATCATGTGCTAATTAACAGTAAGTGATGAATCATAACATATTTGGAGACCTACAGCATTTTCTTAAAGGAAATATGCATATAAATGCCCATTTCAGTAATTTATACTGTAGGCCGCAATTCACTGTGCACAATGCAATGTAATATTTCAAAACAACCAATGCTATACATGTCCTACATGCAGATATAATACAATTATTTAAAACAACTGTTTATTTCTCAGCTTTTTCAGGGCTTCCTTCACGTCCTTGTTCCTCAGGCTGTAGATCAGCGGATTCAGGGTGGGAATCACCAGAGTGTAAAACAGTGAGGTCATTTTGTCCTGATCGAGGGAGTAAGAAGAACTTGGCCGGAAGTACATGAAGAGCACAGTTCCCTGGAAAATGGCAACTGCAGTTAGGTGGGAGGTGCAGGTGGAGAAAGCCTTGAACCTCCCCTCAGCAGAGCGGATTTTTAAGATGGACACGATGATATAGCAATAAGAGACAAGAACTCCCAAAATGGTGCTCAGTTCAATGAATCCAAAAACAGTGAATAACGCCAGCTCATTGACTTGTATGTCAGAACAAGAAAGGAGAAAAAGTGGAGGTAAATCACAGAAGAAATGATTAATCTCATTAGACCCACAGAAACACAAGCGGAACGCCATGGTAGTGTGTATCAGAGCATCCGTTAGTCCCACCAGGTAAACCCCAGCCAGGAGTTTGGAGCACACCCTGCTGGACATGTGGGCCGTGTAGAGCAAGGGGCTGCTGATGGCCTTGTACCGGTCGAAGGCCATCACCGCCAGCAGCAGACACTCAGCGTCTGCAAAGACACAGAAGGTCAAAAACTGCAGCGCGCAGCCCACGAAAGGAATTGCGTTATTTTCAGCCATGAGATCCACCAGCATCTTGGGTCCAATTGCTGTGGAATAGCAGAAGTCACAGAAAGCGAGGTGTCTGAGGAAGAAGTACATGGGTGTGTGCAGGTGGCAATCCACGGTGATCAGCAGCATCATTCCAAGGTTTGCAAGGAGATCGGTGAGATAAACTAGGAGAAATGTGGCAAAAAGAATCACTTTGATATCTGTGTTATCAGTGATTCCCAAGAAAATGAATTCATTCAAGGCAGAACAATTTCCTCTGTCCATTCTTCTCGTTCTTGACCAAACATAAAAAAAAAAAAATAAGTACATCTTAATTCCTCTGTATATTGCAAAATATCTGCAAAACAGAACATCATTTTTTGTCTGTAGTTTATTTTATCCTCATGAAAGACCCATTGGGTGCTTGGGAGGACACTAAAATCATCCATCCAAGACAGCAGTTGAGAAATTTGGAGTGAAATCTAAATAAAAACCATAATATATGTGCCTTTTTATATCTTCCAATTTCTCTGCACTTTTTATTGCTCTTATTTCAGTGAATAAATATTTGTTAATCTGAAATCTGAGTAAATCTTCTAAATAATAAAAGTTAAACACACCAATCTTAGGGAGAAAGAGGATTTAGCATTTGCTATGTTAAAAGTAATCATCAGCATAGAAAAAAATTACAGTTTTTATGATCTTCAAAATTCATTATGGTTTCAAAAGACCATTTGTTAGTTCTGGAACTAATAGACAAATAAAGATGAAGATTACAATCGTACTCTTTCTTCTGAGTCTTTAGTATTTTATAAGACATGAAATAAATATTATTGACTTTTTTCCTAAAATGTGTTAAGGTGGTGCCACCGCAAATATAGAGGTGTTCTGGGGCTAAAGTATTAGTCTTCTGACTACCCAAAAAGAAATGCTAAAATGTAAGTGGAAAAACATCATGTAAACCATGTAGTTGCATTATATCACATTTTATGTATTTATCACATAATACAAACATGTGTTTATAAAAAATTTAAGACAAGATGAAAAACAATCATAAGTTTAGAGATATGTAGCTCCTCTTTCTAGACTGTATGAATATTCAAGAATATGTGATGTATTTTCATGTGTGCATGATTCTTAATTCAGACATGAAAAGTGGAAAGTGAGGGATGCATATATGTGAGATTTTTTATTTGATTTTTTTTGATTAGGTAACTTTTTTATAAGCTATACATGGACTTCAATTTTTATGTATTGTTATTTGTAAAGTGGTACTTATTTGTAATGTGATATTTCGACTATATATTAAGCATAAAAATCTCTTAAATTCATGTACGTAGTTACACAATACAATAAAATGAGTAAAACCTGCCTGTGAACCCAGATTAAAGGAAAATAGGCAAAATGAGATATTGTGGATACTAGTAACTTCAGTCAGAGTCTTCTAGTTCTGAGAAGAAACTATCTATTTTGAAAATAAGATTTCAGAATTTGTTCTACTAAGCAATCTGGCATAAAATGCCTACTTTTTCTCCCATTAGTAATACTTTTTCATTTAATTTTTTACATTTTTTTTTAAATTTGGAAACTCAAGAACTTACCTGAGATGAGTAGTACTTTCGTAACTAAGGGTTAGACAGATGGCATTTTATTATAACAGCAAGCTTTTGGGACTTAATGCCCTGAAATGCCTTCATTAGGCTTCAATGTTGTGCAAACATGTAATTAATTGTATTTCTGGATCTATGTTTTCCCCTGTGACTATAAGAACCAGTGACACACAGGAGGAGCTTAACTAGTGAACACAGGTACCAACTCATGTTTCTCTGAATGACACTAAAAATTAATATGTGCAGTATATTATTTTACAATATATTATTAAAAGATAATATATACAATGCACACGAGTTTTCTAGTATAAAATATTATCTGTGTCATCTTTGTCCAGCTGAAGACACAGCTCGCACTTGACCTCCCTTTGAAATTTCGCTGTTTTTAATTGCTTTGACCAACATATAATGGCGCAGATAGTGATCCCGTTCCAGTTACAGCCGTTCACAGATTTGTCTCTGAGAGCCACTAAATTCTGACTTACAAACAAACTAAATTCTGGGTAAACAATGAGACCCACTTTGGAACTAGGAGTGAATGTCCTTTCATGGTTTACTTTGATGTCCTGAATCCGTTCAAAAGTTTAGAAATATTTTTGTCAAATACAAACAATCTGATGTGTTCTTACCCATCTTACTTTTACATTGTTTTTATGTTTTCATACTTTTATTATTATACATTGACAATACATGATAAACACATGGCGGGCTGCTGGTACAAATTTATACCACATCTTGATTCCTTTTCCTTCCTCTTTTGCTCCACTACTTTGCATCTCCCTCATGCACAAATCGACTTCCCATCTCCACAAAGTCTATCTCTCTGTTTCATAGCATTATCTTTTATTTTGCTCTTTAAATTGCTTATTCTTTGGGTTTCTAAAGTAAGAGGAACCACGCACTATTTAACCTTCTGCATCACGTTCACCGTGTTCTTTACTCACTGAATCTAGCACTTCGCAGACACTTCTAGCTATACCACAAGGTCAAAATGGCCCTGAAAGGACAATGTGTGAATTGATTCAGGACATTGAGGCTCCTGACAGCACAACAAATGACATCTGGAAAGAGGACTTGGAGAAATGCTTCAGAAGTGTGCGTGAGTGATAAGTGTGTTCAAAGTCGGAGGGAGTTTTTGAAGAAGATAAAAACATTTTTATTTTACAATAATACATGTTCAAAGATTTAAACTTTCACCTTATTTGTAGAGAAAATCTTGCAATTTCAGTGAAGTCATATATTTACAAAACATGTGCACTGTCCCTGGAAGGGACACCTTTATGGTCACAGCTGGACATATCGCTGCTTTCAGAAGCATCAATTAGAGTCTCTGTGCGCACATGTGGGCAAACAGAAATGTTAGGATATGCGGAGGGAGGGGGAAGGGAAAAGGCTGAGGACGCTCACCGTGGGGAAAGGCTTTATAGCAGTGTTATAGCTCTTCCGCCTCACTTGAATAATAGTGCCCTTTTATCCCTTAGCCGCCCCCCCCCCTTTCCTGACGTTGGAGGTTTGAAAGGGTGCGTTGAGGATTGGTCCTTTCTACATGGGGTGATTGGGTGGTGGGTAACGCCTGGGGGGAGGGGCCATTGTTTCCGTGGGAGATTCTGTTTCCGTGGCATAGAGACTGGAGAAGGGGGGGTTTTGAAAAACCAGCGATGGCCATCTCAGGCATCTGGGGTGGATCAACTAACAAGAAATACAAGTCAGAATGCAAAAAACGTTGTGTCAATCACTTCTTATCACTGCCAAATTATGGAAAACTAAGGTGCAATTTTCCAAAATTTAGGTGAATAAACATTTTATCACATTGAGTGTGTGCACTGATGTTCTCATATTTTCATAAATAATATCTAGCCAGAGGTTGTGTGTGTGTGCGTGTGTGTGTGTGTTTGAATTAAAACAAATACAACAGGAAACAACTCAGAGAAAGTCAGTAGATGTAGAGAGACATTGCGAAATGCAACCTTACGGGTTAATTCCAATCTTGGTGGTGTCAGACACGAACACACTATTGGCGTTCTGCATATTCAATTTAAGGTCGTTGTTGTCCGGTTCTGCCTTCTAATTGGTACACTTTATTAAAGAGCTAAGTATATTTACGAATAGCTCGCTAACTATTTTTGCAAACTCTATGAAACTCTATCTTATTTTCTATTTGCTTTTTTAGAACTGTTTTAAATATTGCTTTTAGATTTTGAATAATATACAAACACGTATTTATTTTACATTGCATGTGAAGTTTGTCATTTCTTACTGATTCTGAGGACACAGACATTTTGGCCTCCTTCTGCCTGTTTCTGAAATAACAAGAAAGCTCTGCTCTAGCGTCTTGCCCTGCACATGAAGAGGGAGCAACCTACAGCCACCTGAACATAACCAGACTCTGGTCTTGATAAGGAGAGTGCAGTCTAAGTAATGGTCCTGCTGTTGCCAAAAACCTTAATTTCTTTTAATGAGCAGATCATGCTCCTTCCATATTCATCGTTCCCGAATGTCCTCTTGCGATCTTATTTTGATCTCTTTGGCTAACGGTTTAAACAATGTCTCAGCTCATGCACATACTTATGAAATTTCTGCCCACATACCTTTTAAAAGTTTGCATATTTGAGAGATTTATAGAGTTGCTGTCCCAGCAGCTTTGCTGCATTCAACTGGCCGAAATGTTAGTCCACTCGCTCATCTGATTTGTCACCTGATCGTCATTCTATCTCGGCATTGCCTATTGGGGTCTAACTCAGTTTGAATATTCTGCATAAATACTCTCTTAACTTTTACATCATGTTCTTTTCAGGCAATTAGCCTTTTGAAAGGCATGAGAGGCTTGAGAAAGCTCATTGTTGTCACCTCTTAGGCTACATTTTCAAGCCTGTGCTGAGGTATCTCACGGCAGTGGTCCTCAGAGTTCCCCCACCTGTGTCTTGCACAACAGGAACATTCCTTCTATGACCCCCCAGCTCCAGGAGCCGACGGCCTTGCGAGAGTTGACTCTATGTGCCCCGCTCTGCTCATGCCCATCTTGAACTCACTCACTTGAAATAAGAGGTTTGGAAACATGACCCTATATAGAAATTGATAAGCTCAAAAATATTTTAGCAATTCGTGCAAGTTTAATAAATATAAATATATTATCGATCACACATCCTTCTCTTCAAAATGCTTATGCATTATACAAATTCCTTAAAAAACTCACACAATATTATAGCCCTGTCTTAACCCCCTTACCTTATATGTGTCCTTTCATAGAAATAGTGTGATATTTTTATACATAGGATAATCTATTAATTTGAAATGTATAGATTTTTGTTACCTTTGGTTTGATAGGAATCCTATGATTTGGTTAGATGTTGTTCTGAGTTCAAAATAAGTGAATAAGCCTACTTAAGCTTTTTCCCAACTTTTTCCTACATTGCCCTTTATAAGCTGCTTTTCTATTTTATTCACAAGCTGCAGACGAAAGGGAATTCTTCCTTTATCCATACACAAGACAATGTATCACAAGTATGTAACAGACTAATTTATTCTGAGACATAATTGTTGATAATTTTTAATAAATAACAAGTATGTTCCTGGAAAAAGAAGTGTATATATTTTGCAACCTTCTATAACACACCATCACAAACAGGAGGGTACACATGTACACACACACACACACACACACACACACACACACACACACCCACAGGGAAACCCACAATTTTCCAGGGGAGATTAAAACATAATGTTTACATACTATTCTCCAAAGTGTAAAAATTTTACTTGCATTGTTCAGAAACTTTGTTACACAGTATATTAATTATTACCCAGAACTATGGTGCTGTTTATGAGATTCCTAGATTGTTTTATTACACCAAATTTAAGAATATGACTAGTGTGTTGACTAAATAATTTCAACCATCATCTCTACTAGAAGTATTGAAATATCATCAATATAATGAACCCAATTCCTTTGGCAATATACATGCTGAGCATCACTGTGTGAGGCGATTCAAGGACTTCCTCATGCTGTCCTTCACATCTTTGTTCCTCAGGCTGTAGATCAAAGGGTTCAGCATGGGAATGACCACTATGTAACACAGAGAACCAACTTTGACAATGAGCCAAGAGTTTTTGGAATTGGGGACACAATAAAGGAACAGGACAGTACCATGGAAGATGGTGATGGCCGCCAGGTGGGACGCACAGGTGGAAAAGGCTTTCTGGCGCCCGCCAGCCGAAGGCATTTTTATGATAGTGACCAAAATGAAAATATACGTAGTGAGGATGACGAGCAGGCTGCTTACCTCATTGGATACGGCAATGGCAAGACAGAGCATTTGACTGATGGAGGTATCTGAGCAGGAGACAGAGACGATGACAGAGTGGTCGCAGACAAAATTATTGATGATGTTAGACCCACAGAAAGATAATGCCAAGACAAAACAGGTGAGTGTCAAAGAAGAGACGACTCCCCATGCGTAGGGCCCGGCCACCAGCGATGCGCACAGCTTTTGGGACATGACGACTGTGTAGAGCAGAGGGTCGCAGACCGCCACAAACCGGCCATAGGCCATCGCCGCCAACATGAACGTCTCTGCTACCACTCAGGTGCAGGCCAAGAAGAACTGCATGATGCACCCTGCGAAGGAGACGGTTCTGTCTTCCACAACCAGGTTTTCTAACAGTTTGGGAGTTACTACGCTGGAGTAACAGAAGTCAACAAAGGACAAGTGACTGAAGAAAAAGTACACGGGGGTGTGGAATTTGGGGTTGAGCCTGATGATGAGGATCATGCCCAGATTCCCCAGCACGGTGACCATGTAGACGGCCAGGAATACCAGGAACAAGGGCACCCGGATGGCGGGATACTCAGAGAAGCCCAGGAGAATGAGGGTGACTCCAGAGGTCTGATTTCCTTCAGCTAACAACGTCATTACTTGTGTAGAAGATCTGAAATAATGATAATAAAAAAAATAATGATAATGATATACTCCACTTGTATAATAATTACTGTGTGTGGGGGATTGTGTTCAAGCATTAGAATATATCCTTGTAAATATCCAAATAATAGAATGAATTATGAAACAAGTAGCTTCATATGCTTACATAAAGAAAATGTCATACATATAAGATAAGAAATGCATGTGCCGTTGGCCAGCTTCTTAATGAAGAGGCGATTTTTAAAGATTTTGAGTGGGGGAGGTAGAATGGAGCAGTTTTCTTTAGGAGAGAAAGAAAACTTCTGCAGTGTCATAGAAGATAAAGTTTTCATAACATCATTATTCTTTGTTTTAAATAGTATTCACATAATAATTACTAGGAATGAGGCACTATAAACATGAAATGAGGGCTGGGGATTTATCTCAGTTGTTGGAGTGTTTGCCTAGCAAGTACAAGGCCCTGAGTTCAACACCCAGTACCTAAATAAGTAAGTTCAACCCAAAGTACCTAAATAAATAAACAAATAAATAAATAAAGGTAAAAAAATGAAATAAGACACAGGAGAGGAAAAGTGTAGAGTGCAGGATATTACTAGAGTTAGGATAATTTCAAAGGATGGGAGGAAAGAAAGATTTTATACAGCAAGTTACGTGGTATGACAAAATACTTTGTTGTGAAGAAAATATAGCTTTTTATATCCCCAAACTTGCTGTTTATTTCCTCCTTATATTGTACTATCACCTTAGTGTTTTAGACTATATAGCAGTTAGGTGAAATGAAGAGTTGTGCTTTTGACACGTTCGATCTTTTTTTTTTTTCCTTCCTACTTACAGGTTTGGTCACTCAATGTCACTGATGCTTCTAATATACTCACTGAGTAATTATTTCATTATGTTCTGGCTTTCTACTTTTATCTCACAATTTTACTAGCCATACTAGCAAATACATACAGAACACCTAAACTTGAAATTAACATAGGATATGGTTTTCCAAACTGTGTTTTTTAGAAATGGGAAAATACAGTAAAAGTCGCTAGTGGTGAGATAATCACCCTCAGAGGTCTAGTGGCAGGAAAATGGCTGCTGTAGCTGTTATAGAAAAGCCATGATTAAAAGGATGTATGTTTATCTTAAGTGACACAGTTTTTGTTATATTCATATATGTTACTTTGAGAAGGTAAAATGATATGTTCTTTGCAAGTTCTCTTTAAACATTGGATAATGATTTACAAAACTGAGTCAGTGAAGTCATTAAAAAGAACCTCTCTGAAATGTTTAGATTAATAAAACAACTCTTAGTATGGAACCCTTAATAAGGGCCCAATTTCTAGTTGTTTTTTTTTTTTTGTTGTTTGTTTTTTTTTTTTCCAGCCAGCTCAAGGTAAAAAGTAACCAACATACATTTTATAGCTAATTGCTCTTTCTGACACTCAAACATATGTTCCCTTCGTGAGGAAGGGAAACCAGCGGTGGACTGACAAACTGCTCATGAACACCCAGCTTAACGAAAGAAGCGTGGACTTTGGAAAGGTGGGTGTACTTTCAATTTCAGGCAGTTGATAAGTTTCCAATTCTAAATCACTTCGACTTTCTGAGCTGAACTTCTGGATCAATGACTTCAAAATAAGAAGGCAACATTACACACACCTCAAAGGTACATAAATTGCCTGAGGAAATATTAATGTACTTAGCTCAGGTCTGACAATTGTATCCAAGAAGTGCAGAAACTCCACTTGCACCAATAATTTTTAGTTTCACGAGCATCTGGCATTATTGTTCAATCATTATATTATTATCAAAGTCATATAAGGAACAGACCACAGGCCAAGGTGTGTAGCCATGGAGATGCAGGTGCGGTCCAGACTATCAGAGGGGAGTTTGGCTCTGATCCCTGGTCTCCTTTCCCCTCCGCCCTTCCTTAGTCCATTTCACGCACAGCCATCCTTCAGTGCCCTTTCCTCTTTCTGCTCTGCTTTCTCCTCAGCGCCTGACACTCTGGTCCTCTCTTCGTCTCAGCTTGTGTCTGTGGAAGATCCACCGAAGCCCAGTCTAACGGTGGATGATGGGGTGGAGGCTGGCCAGCGTCGCTGTAGCACTCCGGTCTCGCCTACACCATCTTCCTCCTCTTCATCTCCACCTTCCAGTGCTCCTAGGTCAGTATATGGCTGCTCATCAGTCACTCTCTGTTTGTCATCAAATCTACATTTATTTATTCGGTTTTACTTAAACCTTACCTTACCTATTTCTAGTATTCAAGCTTATTAATCTTGCCAATATTCTGTTTATTCCTTTTTTTCTTTGATTTTCTTGTGTCTTTACCCACATATATGCTTTTTCCTAGTCTACCGCAGCACTTTCACTCTGTGAGGTGTTAGACAAAACCGTTATGCCAAAGAAATGTTATATTATTGCTAATACCTTCAGGGATTATTATCAAGAACCTAAAATGCCCCACTATGTTATGTTCACTATGTCTCAGGCATAGTATTCTCTTCTTTTGTACAAGACTTGAAGCATTGAGAATCTTCCCGATTCTATAACATTCTTTTTAATTCTTTGCCATTGGACTGTACAATCCTAGGCACATGGTGGATATTTTGAAAATAAAAGTTAGGATTGATAACCCAGCGAGGGAAAAAAGACTGGACCTACAAAAACACTGAGCCCTTGGAAAGATAGAGTGATTCAGTAGTTATGGCATTTAGACTGAGGTAGAGTTTCTTACTTCCAAGATTACAGAATTTTGATGTCCCTTCAATGAGTATAAAAAAATGTAACATTTGCCCTCAACTTGAAACTCACCTAAAGATGGTATTCTAAATTACTTTGCAGAGAAATTCTCACTCAGATTGAAGTATGACTTAAAATGAAAGTGATAAATACAGCAAGAGTCCACAATAAATTTTAATTTTTCTTGAAGAAATACGTTTTTCTGTCAGTGCTCAGAAAAAAACTGAAGGAAAAGGAGAGAGAGAGAGAGAGAGAGAGAGAGAGAATTTAGAAGACTACTCTGACTTCTAGGAACAGAATGTGGGGCTTATGTATGCTTCCCTGACCTTGGGGGTTTGGACTCTAGACAGTCTTTACTGAATTACTAATTTCACAGTCAGAAATTGGATGAAATGACTTCATATATGGTAATTTTCGAAGAAGTGATGTTTTTCTAAATCACTTGAGTAAATGCTTCATTCACTCAACTCCTTTAGCTATAAAATATGTGGATTGACATGGAAAACAGGATCACGGCAGGAAAATAGGAAGATATAAGTGAAAATTCACCGAGAGCTAAATGTTGTTAATATGTGCTGTACTTCTGTTGCCTTTTCCTATATATGGCAGTGTGTATCCTGAGATGCATGAACAACAGAACAGAATATGTTCAGGGCTTTTTCATTCAACACAAAAGGACTGTCAGCTGTCTTAGAAATACTGACTCACTTTATCAAAACTAATTTGTGTTTTCTTCCACATATGAGCACTCCAATCTTAGAAATATATGAAAACAATTAAATCGTATAATATCACTGGGGGACACGTCATTAAATATAATACTACTTAGAATATTAAGGAATTGGGCACCTTAGATGCACACCCTCTCTCTTGATTTCCAGGATTTACATTCCATTTTTTCACAAGGGTAATTGCCAACTCTCCCAGGAAACTTTTTCCCACCTCTGGCCCCTCAACAACCGGTACCCATTAGACTTCCAAGCCTGGCATCAGAGTCGTGCAAAGTTAATAGTTCTCACGAAAAAAAAAAGATTAAAAAAATTTAAAAAAAAAAAAAACGAAAAAGAAAAGTTAATAGTCTCCTCTGTCACTTGGCATATTCATTTTTTACTCCTCATTATGAATGATTTCCCCTGCATCGATGCTATTTTCACAGCACAGATTTTGTAGGCCAGAAATCATGCCACAACGTAGCCAAATCCAGTATTCTTCAAGGTGTCACCAAGCCTCCTTTAAGACGCCAACTTGAGCTGCCGGCCTTCTACAAGCTCACCTGGAGAATGATCCCCCCTGAGCTTCTCAGGAGTTGGACAGAACTCCGAGTCAACAACACGGATGCATACGGAAGACATTGTGTCAGTGAAACAAAGCAGATATAGGAGCACAAATGCTTCATGATCGCACTTACATGCAGAATCTAAAAAACAAAAATTAAGCTAATAACACCGAATAGAATGGTAGTTGTAGGAGGGCGGGAGGACGAGGAGAATGGTAATATTGGTCAAATAGAACCAAAGTGCAGTTCGAAGATGATTAACTATTGGACAGTGTTGTACATTATACAGATTATAACTAATGAGAATACATTGTATTATTCATATTTTCTAGGCGGAGGTCTCGGAGATATAAGTACTAAAATAACTAGTCCCTCTGCGAGACAATGGGTGCGTTAATGCTCTGCCTAAGGTAATGGTTTCGAACCGTGTACGTGCATAAACCCATCATGTTGTGTCCCTGAAGTACACAATTCTCGTCAGTCATGCCTCCATCATGGTGGCAAACAAGATAGGAACCCGGATCTGCCAACAATTTCACCTGGATGACATTTGTAGAGTTCAGTTGTTTCATGCATGTCCTGGGGCATTGAGGATCCAGTCAAAAAGACAAACTGACGCCTTGCAGAAAAATTGCACGTTATTTAGGAGGTAACGTCTGACCTTTTGTGGACCTTCCACCAAAGCCTGGCCGCCTCCCACTTATAACATTTGTCAGGGTTCTAAGCGATGTTAGGTAGCAGGAAAAAGAACAACAGAAAAACTTCAGGAGGACAGAGCTCAACCCTTATCAAACTGAGGAAGGCGCAGGACTGTCAGGACTCACTCTAAACCCCCGGAGGGTGACGCTCAAATAAATATGGGCTGGGGGAATCTTAGGAAAGCTTCTGTTCCTTTAGCCTGGATATCAATGGCCTTGTTCTAATCCCCAGAAAACCTCTCTTCCCTCTTTTATCTCAGTGGTCCTTTCATCTCTTCTGGAACACATCGTTGTTATAAAGTCCCTCTTTTCAAAAACCCAACTTATTTTCTTGCCCAGACAGCCATTGACTGATACATAGAGAGTCTGTCTTTATAGGAAGTAGGAATGAATGAATAAACTACATTCCTACCTTGCATCTCAGTAGGATAATTACATGGGAGAACAATTATGCCTCATCAGTTCAATTCTCAAAGGCATAGTAACTGATATTGAGAACAGGCTGTCAAAAACACAGTGCAGGTGAAACTTTACATTCATTGCCAAATATATAAACATACAAAAATGATTATATATGATATTGTATGCATCCCTGTGTATTGGTCCTATATATCACATATTATGTAATTATATGACACCTTAAATAGACACTTACAGCAGCTATTGCACTTTTCAAAAACCATCCAAATTCTGTCGCCTATTCTCTTACAAACAATTGTTCTAACACAAATATTTTTGTGCTAAATGTTGTGAATAAGTCTCAAAAGTGAAGTATGAAGGACTAATAGATTAAGAAATAATGTGAGATACTGAGACTTGTATGTTATCTTTTGTTGCTATTTTGTGGTGGACTGATGTGGTCAGCTTGAGCAGGAACCCTCAGCTGCACTGAGTTGGTGTGGTTCTGGGTGTAGAAGATCCACCTGAAGGTTATTCTCAACAAACCGTAAAGGAGAACGGGAGCAGAAGATAGTGGCCAGCTGTTTCCCAGGAGAATCTCTGTTGTGGCTGGTTTTTCCAAAGAGAATTCGGCTGTTCTCATCACAGGAGGAGCTCCGGGCCTTGCTGTCATTGAAGACGGCTGCTGCTTGCTTTGTGGGAGCTCTGGTCTTCATCTCCACTGCGAGCATCGTACCCTGGCTTCAGTAAAGATTTCTTCAGCCATTTAGTGCAGACACGGGTGTACACGGGACAGTGCTGTGGGCTCCCAGCACTTGACTGGATCTTTTGAGTCTCCAGTGCATAGACAGACATTCAGCACTCTTCTTGCATTTGACTTATGGGTGAATGTTGTGACTTGTAAATGTGCTGTATTAAATGTGCTCTCTTTTGAATCATTGGCTCTAGAAAGGTCACTACTACATATAGTATGCATTTAACTAGCTGTCTGCACCTCATAGCATCATGCTGTATACCTTAAGTATACACAGTAATGTTTATTTTTAAAAAGGAAATTTAAAAAGTACATGTATTAATAATGAGTCTAAATATGATTTTCAGGAATGCCTGTGTGTCTTTTTTTTTTTTTTTTTTTTTTTTTTTTTTTTTTTTTTTTTTTTTTTTTTTTTTTTTTTTTTTTTTTTTTTTTTTTTTTTTTTTTTTTTTTTTTTTTTGATGCTGGGGATCGAACTCAGGGCCAGGGCCTTGTACTTGTTAGGCAAGCTTCTACCAGTGAGCTAAATCCCCAGCCCCAGGAATACCTGTTTCCATTAATACTCCTTAAAAACATAAAAATTGTAAAAAGCACAAATCTTACTATTGAGTTACATCTTCACCTTTACAAAGATGAAAGGCTCATAGCCATTAAAAATTTTAACATTTATCCTATAGTTTTCTCTCCAGAGAGGCAAAAACAGTTTTTTTCACAATTAAGCACTGATGCTTCTAAAATTTCATCAACAAGCATTTTATAAACTCTCTATTGATGAATGGATGACATCGCCACAGTAGATCAAAGGTATGTTACACACAAACAGGAAACAAATTCTCGAGGGAGGCACAGAGAAAAAGAAGTGTAGCAACCAGCCACGGAATGAAATGAAATATGAGCCAAACTAAACCTCTCCACCTTTACTTTGAGAGTGTTGGGTATTTTGTACCAGCGTCAGAAAAGTTCATACAGACTGTAAGTTTTATTATTTCCCAAACTATAAATCACTGGATCAGTACTGGAATGATGGGTCCAGAAAAGAGAAATTATTATGAATGCTGGGAAAATACAGGGAACTGGGTCGTGATAACTGACAAGAAGCATCCCGAGAGAAGGCCACAGAAGTCAGGTGAGAGGTGCATGTAGAGGAGGTTTTCTTCCTCCCACCCCCGCAGCGGATCTTTCAGACTAAGAGAAGAATGAAAAAGGAGACGATGTTGATGGTGACAAAAGAGGTGATTTCCCTGAGCTGGCCCAGGTGGAGAGAGGCCACTCCTTACGCAGGTGTCCACGTGGGATGGCTTAAGGAGGGGAGGGAGGTCACAGAAAAAATGAATAAGAACAGCGTGGTCACCGTGTTCCGGAATACAGACAAACTACTCAGGATACCTCCAGGGTGTGAGTAAACCTGGAACCATGTACAAACACCCTCGGACATCACAGCTTGGCTCAGTAAAGGGTTACAGGTGGTGACACGGGGATCTCATTCCAAGATAGCAAAGACAAAGCATTCGGTATCCACAAAAGAGTGAAAAAACTCATTGGTTATAAGTTAAATTCTAATTAAAACCAATTACTATGTTGTCATGGCATGGATTATGTATTCTTAGCACAGAAAATAATTAACTGCCAATTACTTATATGTTAAAAAGATTCACGATCATTTACTCTGAGTATTCTTTCAATCCATCGAACTATTTCCAGGAATTGAAGGAATTTGAAACCTACCTCAAAAAACAAGGGATCTTATCTTGGCCTTGGAAGATGAACATATGGAAATATAGAAAGTTATAAATAAGCAAAATATCCAGTTATTATGTTGGTATCGCCCCAGTCCATGAAGGAAATTGAAAATGTTTCTTGATTAGTCCCTTGTTTTTGTAATAAATACTGACAGTGCCAATTGCACTGACTTTATCTCACTTATCAGTAAAATCCTTTCTGAGATAGAGGCACAAGGAAGCCCGCGGGTGACCAGAGGGCTAAGCGATTCTTGAAGTTGCTTCCTCAGGGGATGTGAGTGGGATGCAGCAGGACAGTGGTGAATTTCTCACTATTACGTGTGTTTTTGAAGTAAGCAATTTATCTGGAGTCATAAAGCATTAATTTAGGGTTAGCAACAAATTTTTTTCAATCTTAGCCCAAGTGGGATGTGTGAATTTGCATGATTTAATATTTATTATCTCGACCTGTTCTATAAAAATGACAGCAGACCGTGTTTCTGTAATGATTATGTTAAGAAATTTATCTACCTACCTATATGGATTATCTGTCTTGCCATCAGAAAACATGTCTATCTATCTATTGATTGATTGATCAATTGATGTGTCTATCTATCCCTCCATTTGTTTTCTCTTTGGGGAACCTGACATGTAAGAAGAAAGTCCCAGTAATTATTTTCAATAATTAGTTTTAATTATCTCAACACTTATTCTTATAATGGTGGATAGATGGATAGAAATATATATATATATATATGAGATTTTATTAGTGGTATTTATTATAGTATTCAGTGTTTATTACGTGCAATACAATATTCCAAACACTTTACATATAACTCGCTTGATTTTCGGAAAAAAAACACAACTACCAATGTCATTGCTATTTTATGCATGAGAGAATAAAGGCACAGAGGGTGTGAATACAAGATGTGACAGACCAGGACTGTAACCCAAGATTCTTACTCAAAGCCTTTCTATGCATTACCTTTGCTTAAACTAGAATTTTATTATTAGCTTCACATTCTTATTTAAGCTGATAATTTATTTAGGCTCAGAATTATATAAGAGGATAATTTAGCTTGTATTCTACATTGTGAGTGACATTTGAGGTACATTACTGACTGACAAATGGGCTTTCCCACCTATTTGTGGTTCCTGTTGTCAGATGCGCAAAGCAGATTCACCGCATCAACCAAGCCATTCTAGTAACTAAAGAAGTTACTTACAAAGGAGGTGGCTGTTTTCAAACCACTAAGGTGAATAGTTTTATTAATAGAACAGGAAACTTTGACACACGTCATGTCATTGCTAAGAATTCAAACATTTTAAAGATGTCATTTCCAAAGGACACCTACAGAATTATTAACAAAGTTAATAAAATTGCAATTGTTTTTCTAGAAACACTAGAGTGCTAGCCTAGCAAATGCAAGGCCTTGAGTTCAATCCCCAGCACCCTCACAGAAATACTACTAGTAGTAATTTGAATAAGTAGTTTCAAATTTCTAATATGTGTGTTTCTTTAAATAGATATATAGACAGATCGTACAACAAAAAATTTTGTATATTAATATTATTTCACAGACAGTATATATCATAAGAAATTATTCTCCTGATTATCGAGTAATATCTATTAAATCCAGCCTCATATAGATGCAATGATAGGCTGGAGATCTAAGTGATTAAATGGTTTAGTTCCAGCATAGCTGCGCGTGTAGATCTGTTTGAAGGTCACCTGGCTCTAGATCCAGCCGAATCTCAGCTCAGTGCACATCCAAAGGCAGAATCAAAGCTGGCCATGTGTTTCGCAGTCAGAGCCCAATCCTGTTGAGGTGAGGTGCGGGCTGTCCTATGCCAGCCTCAGCGAATGAATAATGCTCTGCCACACGAGCCGAGGTGATATGCCGTATAGTTTAGTAACTGAATAATTTTACTGAAAATTATTTTCATAAGCACAGTCACAGAAATGACTGACCGAACATCTGGATACCTTCTGGTCGAGTCAACACATAAAACTAACCAGCACAGCAAGCAACGTGATGTGTATCACATTCACACTTCTTTTTCCCTTTTTACAGACAGGGCCTTACTATGGAGCCCGGGCTGTTGTCACACTTGTGACCCTTGGCCTCCAGAGCGATGGGATTGCAGCGCTTGCCAATGCTGTGCTGGACGTTTGTGTGCTTCTTCATTCTTGCTTTTTTTTTTTTTTTCTTTTTTTTCTGCCTGGGCCAGCACTTCATTTTTCCTTCTCTTTTCAGGGCTCATATGACTAGGGCATAATCTGCCCTTTGTAAGGCCTAAAACCTGACTAATATCTGCAATGCCCCTTTGGCGTGTGGTGCAGCACGTTGGATGTTAAAGAAAGCAGGCTGCTGGCATGTCTGAGGGGTGCACTCCCCAGTGGAGAGGAGACTCATATATATGGTATTCATTTGGTTTTTTTATTCTAACGCAATGCAAGCAGGTATTAACAAAAAAATACAAAGCACTCTTCTTCCTTCTATGAAAAAATAAAATGAAGTTTCTTAACTAAATTTACTGGAGAGTAACAATCGTTTATATACTGTGTCTCATGATGTTAAAGAATGGCCAAAATGTTTCAGAGTACAAGTCATAGACAAAGACAGAGTTTCTCTCACAAGAAACAAACAAAAGGAGAAAACCTGATTTTCCATGAACAAAAAGAAAATAGTAGTATAGATGAAACAAATTAGCATGTATCTAAAATCTTTTCAAAACAACAGAATAGATAATTTGGGGAATTATTTGAACTTCTCTCTATTTCATAATTATCTATCTTCTATTTATGATACATATGTATACATTTTGAATATTTCCTCTATGAGAAAGCATGTGATATTTAAGTTTGTGTGTCTGATTTATTTCACTTAACATCATGTTCTTAAATGTCAGCCTTTTGCCTACAAATGCCTCAGCTTTATCATTCTTTATGGCAGCGTAGTACTCCACTGTGTATAAACACCACACTTTCTTTATCCACTCATCTCTTGATGGACATAGAGACTGTTTCCGAGACTGAGCTATTATAAATTGTGTTGCTAAAACCACGAGTCTGCGCATATTCCTGTAACCTGATGCCTTTAACACTTTTGGGAGGATTTCTAGAAGGGGAAGAGCTCAGTAAAATAGAATTTCTATTTTTTTTGTTTTTTGAGGAGTCTTCACACTGATTTCCATGGTGGTTGTAGTTGTTTGCACTCCCATTTGATTGCATCTGTAGTTGACATAAATTGTTCACTGAGGAAGTCTGCGACATTACATCACTTGGAATTGCTGGATATACCTCTTATAACCCAAACTCTACTGTGTTCATGGTAAATGATGATTTTTACATATTGCATCTGTTTATTTCAAAGAATATCTTAAAGGAAGGATATCTCACAAGAGGGTTAAACTTTTTGCATTACTGAAAGATAAAACATGAGAATATACAAACAAGAAGTCTTACTTTCCAACTTGATATTGAGGACTATCACTTTCCTCAGAATAGCACTCTGCGCTTTCAGCACTGAATTGAAATATGGTAAAACATAGCTAATGATGCCTCCAAGTTTGTATTTTCATACAGTCAACACAACAGTTTGCTCTAATAAAGTTATTTCCATTTTTTTAATGCTAGGTATGAGTCTTTATCTAAAAATGATCCTGCAGTTAGTAAGAAGAAGAACGTTATGGTCATTTTACTAATTATAAATGTTACAGGAAAAAGTTAAATGATATTTAACTTCTTATCATTTTCCAGAAAGAAAAGATTAAAATTCAGTTATCTGAATTCTAATTGGACACCACTGTAGTACCCACAACATTGTGATTCTTAATTTATAAATGTCAGTAAATGGACCGTGAATATACGCATTTCCACCAGAGAGCCGACTTTATCACCACAGTGACTATTAACACCATCTTTCTCATGTATCGGATGCCAAATGATTAACTCATGTAAAACACCACGTGAGAAGGCAGATGTAAATACAGATTTTCATGAAGAAAATGTATGAAGAAAAAGTAATATCAGTTAAATAGTAGAGAATGCAAGTGGGTAAATGAAAGAGAAATACAATTATTTGCAAGAGAAAAAGTGAGATTGCTTTATCACATGCCTTGTATACATGTTTATAATCAGAGTTAAAGCTGCAGATTGGAATAATTGTCAAATGAAACACAACAGCAAAAGCTTTCTTAAAGTAGGCGGCGTTTCTGAGACTCTTGCATTTGAAGGAGGGACACTTAGGGCTCTATTGAGTCTTGTTCAGTTTTCTCAGTACTGCCAGTTTAAATATTAATTGATTTTATATACTTTAGCTTGGCTTACAATAAAAAAAATTAGTTAAACTAATGCAATGAATCTATGAGAATATCCAGCAATCCTGGAAATAATTTTCAACACTTTGACTTTTGCAGTTATGTAAGGGTATAAAATTATCTACACCTTTGTGTTGTGGTTGAGAGAGATTGAATGACTAAAAAGAGATTAATTGGGGCCATAGTGGAAAAGAAGTAGATATACATGCAAAATAAAACCACTTGAGTCAAGTAGGAGTGTTGCCTTATATCATACCCTCTCAGGGGAAATTATTATGTAGAGGTCTAAGAGGGTAAGCTTTTCTTCTTCTATCAGTATGAAAGAATCACATATTCTTAAATAGTTAAATGAATGAATTTTGCTACTGATTCTTATAAAATCCCTAGATTTCTCTAGAGTTCACTCCAGTATCTATTCACTCATTGAATCAGTCACATAAGAACCATTAATTGTTTAAATAGTATCGGCAAATACTATTACATGCACTGTATTAAAACAAAAAGATCAGAAAATACAAGTACTGTACAGGTATTTAAGAAAATAATCTCAATTAAGTTTAACCCACAAAACAACATTTGAAATTTACAGCGGAAATGTAATACATATTAAATTTTACTTTATGAGAAAATATGTGCAGGCAGAACTTATTGAAGATGTTCAAATGTGGCTACTATACAGCCAAACAAGGTAAACTGCAAGCCAATATATAAATGTACTAAAAGCACATTCAGAACTGCAAGTGAATAACTTCTCAAAGAGAGACCGTAGAGTGCTGAAATGTTCCTCTGATCATTATATGACCAAAGGATCAAGGAGAATCATTTCACTGTGTTTTAAGACATAATTTTTTAAGTGCAGCGATCACATCCTTGTTCCTCAGGCTGTAGATCACGGGGTTGAACATGGGAGTCACGATAGTGTAGAAAAGAGAGAGCAGTTTGTCCGTTGCTGCTGTATGGCTGGATTTTGGCCTGAAATACGTGATGGTGGCAGATCCAAAAAACAGAAGCACAACCAGCAGGTGGGAGGAACATGTGGAGAAGGCCTTGGCCCGTCCTTCGGCTGTGGGCAACCTCAGAATGGTGGAGATGATTCTGCTGTAGGAGGCGAGTATCAGCATGAAGGGGACAGCACCAACCAACATTACTACTACATAGACAGACACCTCATGGGCAGACGTGTCCCCACAGGCCAGCTTGACGATGGGGGGAATGTCACAGAAGAAGTGGTTGATTTGGTTGGAATGACAGAAACGCAGAGAGAAGATCTGACATGTTTGCCCTACCTGGATGGGGACGCCCCCGAGCCAGGAGCCAGCCGCCAGCAGAGCACACTTCTTGGGGCTCATGACCAGCGGATAGTGAAGGGGGTCACAGACGGCCACGTAGCGGTCATAGGACATCACAGCCAGCAGGAAGCTCTCCGTGGTTCCCAGTATAAGGAAGAAACACAGTTGTGTGGCACAAGCAACAATAGAAATATTTCTCTTCTGAGTCCAGAGGTTGAACAGAATCCTAGGAAGAGTGACTGAAACATAACAGATTTCCAAGGAAGAAAAATTTGCCAGGAAAAAATACATGGGTCTCTGCAGTGCAGGGTCAGTCCTGGTTATGGTGATTATGAGGCTGTTTCCAATTAGGATAATCAAATAAATGATGGCAAACGCCCCCGATAGAAACCCCTGGAGGTTTGGGAGGTCAGAGAACCCCAGCAGGACGAAGTGCCTCACTGCAGAAACGTTGTCTTCCGCTTTTATCTCTTCATGTGTCATCTGTGGAAAGAATCCGAAGTTCAAGTCATTTCATTGTCTTTGACTTTATGTAATCGTTTTTTATACAAAGATGGGTCTTGGAGGGTCTTTTCCTTACACGAAAGGAAAGGAAAAAACTGTAAATACAGGAGGTCTGAAATTATAGGTCCTTATTTTTTACTATTAATAAATATCCATGTAAAATCCTTACTTTTTCTTTTTGAAGAGAAATTATATTTGTTGATGGGGTATACTATTTTAAATTTTACTGTTTTTTTAATTTCCAAAAACTCCAAATCTGAATTAATCTCCAGTGTAGCAATGATTAATTTCTGTAATTTGTCACGATTTGTCCTTACTTGTCAAATCCACGTTCTATAATTTTCTATTCAAAACTAATTGTACTATTTAAGTAAATATTTTAATAAAATACAGAATAGTTCCTAGAGATTAGTACATTTAATTTTTATTTTATTTCTTTCTATACTCTTGTTCAGCTTCTGTTTTCTGGATATCATGTGTTTTATTATTAACAAATTATACTATGAAATATAGAATATTATTTATTTTCAAATTTTATTGCACTTCATGATAAAGTTTATCAAGGTTTTTCATGTAGAAGAGTGAATTCCAAGTTCTTCTTCCTTTCTGGGAAACCTTAACAGTTGTAACTAACAACTGTGCTTCAGGAAGCTACTCTAATTCGAACGTGCCTATTTGGACTGGGCCTTTGTTGTATGAAAGGAGCGGCGGCCAAAACTTATCTCTGTGATTGCCCTAAATCACTCAGATTCTCACTATTTCTTATTTTTTTCTTACCACATTTTTTCCATTCAGCCTTTTCCTTGATGTGTGTGTGTCTGTGTTTTACATATTTCATCATAGTGAAGTGTGATTATTTATCTCTATTATTTTCTTTCCTAATTTCTTGATTTAGATTATGTATTTCCTTTGATGGCCTATGTATTTTATATGCAATTCAAAAGTTTTCACAAAATTTGATTCACTAACACCATATAAATGATAAAATTTGAGTGGAATTGGTTGCTTAATAGAATAATCCCCAAGGCACAACAAATTCCTAGCCAAATTGCAGATCTCACCATAAGAAACAGATTGAACATGTCTCACATTTGTGATTTGTGTGGTTCATGATGTGGGGTTAGAGTTGGAATATTTACAAATTACTGCAATTTCATTCACTCTTGCACAACTATCAGTTCATCTCATTGTTTCTGGTGTGTACTAGATAGCATCCATATCACGTGTTATTTGAAAAGCAAAGGAGACTAACTCACCACAGGGAAGAGACTCACAAATAACCATAAGCTAAGACTCGTGGTAAGTCTGGACATTGATCAAAATGGGAGTTTAAAAAATATATAGACACAGGTGCTGGTCTGTCGGTGCACATCTGTGAGCCCAGCACTCTGGGAGGCTGAGGAGAAAGATCTCCAGTAAAAGCCAGTCAGGGCAACACAAGGAGACCTTATCTCAAAATAAAACAAAAAATAAAATACTGCATGAAAACCTTGTATTCAGTTTCTAGTATCATAAAATGAATTACACACACACGCAAACAAAACACACATACAAAAGGAGAAATGATAATAGTCCATGCAAAACTCAGGCACCCGAAGGAGTTTCTGGAGTGAAAGGAAGGTTCTACACAAATTCCTTTAATCCTTGACAAAATGCCCCACAAAGTATTACGGTGTATCTCAAATTGTACTTAAAATATTTAAATGGACTTTGATACTTGTAGAATTCTCTTGATAAAAATTTGGTGTTTGAAAGTCTAAAACTGCCATAACTTGATACCAGACGAGAGAGAGCAGGATGTTGCTAGCAAGGTGTGAAGCTGGTTAATGGGTAGCGCAGGAAGGCGTGCTGGGCTAACGCTTGAAAGGAGAATAGAGAACAATTTATCGTGACGTTATTTTAAAAAGTAAAGAATGATTTTGAAGGTTTTCATCATAAAGAATAACAAATATTTGAGGAACTAAGTTTACCCAGATTTGAGAATTACACAGTGTACACATGTTCACAGACATGACATGTTTTGTATAAGCACATGTAAGCACAGTAAGATAAATACAGTAAGATACAATATATTTAATATAAAAAATTAAAAAAAATTGATGGCTCAATCCTGTCCCTCCAAAAGTTCTATAACTGAGTTTCTATGAGGGTCAGAAATTAGCATGTAATTAAGACTTTACTAAGATATGACTTCCAGTTAAGACAAAACTATATTCTTTTTTACTATACTATCACCCCCGAACTTCCTTTAATCATATTTTATTTATTTCTCCTTAACTCAAACTCAAACTCTTACAGGAACAGTAAGCAAAACAAGGCAGCGTTTTGATACCAGAAGGACAGAATTCAAGCCCATTTTAATAACATGCATTGACCATCTTCCTCATTAATTACATAAAATTGGATTGTATTGTAATAACACTCTCAGATGTATTACATACACAACGCTTAAATATACACTTACACGGAGTAATCAGTTAATAAATAGTAAGAACTGAAATGCTGCTAGTGACAAAAATGGTAATACTTAATATACGAGCACATTGTGTCAAAGTACTTTTCATTTTTATCTTATTTGATTACATTGTAATTAAAGCTAGGAGAGTACAAAGTCTGCTTGGGTCAGTGTTTTGAAACTTAAAACAATAAAATTCTTTTTAAGTATTTTTGCATAATTAGGTATTATTTCCCAGTGATTAAATTACAGATACTTACAGAATGAAATTCACATCAGACCAAGGAGCGCATGCTTAGTCAGCTGTGTGAGCCAAGGTTTAGTGTGTCGCTTACCTCTATTGACGGCATAAAAGATGAGAGAGGAAGAGAAAGATTCCCTTTAAGGTCAGGTAATTTCCTTGATTAGAAACGGAGGCTCACAATCATCTCAAGTGTTTTCTATCATCAGAACTAATAATGCTCTTTAAGTACTAAGTACTTTCCACCTGGGGATGAACTCATTTCCCAAGGAACCTTTGATTTGCACTAAACCATTCTGCCCGCCACTCCAGGAATTTGGTATAACACCCAAAACCCTCCCTGACTGCACCGCTTCTGTACGTTATCACTCAACCCTTTTGGCGACCTTAAAAATAAGAGCCTTGCTAACATCAGAACATTATAATTACATGTTTATTGTGATCTCAAGTGAGATCACAATAGTGACCATTAGTGACCATAAATGAGATCATTTTAAAAATGCTCATATGGTATGTGCTAAATTAGAAAGTTTAGTTTTCAATCATCCAACATCGATACGTCAGAGTTCTATGGCTGCCTAGGCAGCTGTACTACCTTGAACATAAGTCTTCCCGTGCCAGGTACACGCTGACCAGCAGGCCTCATGGTCATCCAGTTGGAAATGGTCCAGGAGACAGGGTGATGTACAGGAGCACCTAACTATTTCTTGTCAAATATACACATTGGGAGAGGTATGCAGAATTTCTTCAGTAAAATTGGAAGAGGGCACCGTGCTAACGGACAGGATAAAAAATATAATTTCCAGCTGAACTGCCATTTGACCAGCTGTAAGATTTTATCATTATGAGCCCTTGATAATCAAGATATAAAATTACAAGTAATAACTTTAACTAGGTATCTGGGGAGACAGAAAGGACAGCAGGGGAAGGGAAACTGATAGGGTAAAGATGAATTATGGATCTATACTGATCCCCCATCACAAACATAATAATAAATATATCCGTAAAAAGTGGGCCTCGGTCCCCATCCTCAGCTCCTGTTCAGAGGTGGAAAATTCTCCTAGTAGATACAGAAGCGAGATACAGAGCCCTGTGCTGGACAGGCCTGAAGACTGAGGCTCTGCGACGGTGTCTGAGGAAATTGATCTAATTTGGAAAAGCACGTGGGGCACTCCCGTGTCTAACTTCGTTGTCACAAAATAATGGTGATCTTGTGGGGGAGACCAATTTTGTGTCGCAATAAAATCCTTTAGATATATGTTCATGACTCCAAGAAAAGTATATGAATATGAAGAAAGGCCTAGGAATTAGAGTGTCTTGCTAAATTCAAAGTCGACGCTGAGGGATGGCGATTCTGTACCCACTCAGGAATAATAAGAGACAGGCATTAGGAAGATTTGAACACATTTTTCAAGATTGACACAAAACAATCAACAAACTGTGGAGACTTTAGTTTTTGGATGTTTAATCTTAACTACATATTGTTGAAGAGTAAGGATCCCAGTGACACAGGAAAACCTTAAAAGTGACTTATAAACATCCCGTGTATCCTGGGCACTCTGCAAGACTACATGATGCCCAAGGCTGTCCCAGCCCTGCAGAGTTCCACAAGAGAAAATGCAACCTAATATTCTTAGACAAAAGGAACCAAAAATCTAAACTCACTGATCTGTGACTATAGTCTGCAAGCCACATAGCAAAATGGCTAAGAAGGCCTCAGTCCAAGCTTTGACCAATAAGTGCATTGCGCTTTCCAGGGGAGATTCTTGGGCAGCAAGGCTAAGTGATAAACAGGAACTAAATAACCCGAAGTCTTAAGATTCCTCAGAGTTGGTAACTGAGGGGAGTTGCAGTCAGTTTTAGTGGACCTTTTAGGATCTGTGTGGGTGGATGATGGCAAGCACAGCAAGTTGACGGAGGTGGGCAAGTCTCCCTCTTGGTCCATGTGTGTGCAGTAAACATCTCCCGTGTGTGCTCCATTACAAAGCAATCCGAAGTGTAAGACAAAATAAAATATTCGTATATCCAGACCCTAATCATATTTCTTAGATATAATCATGCTTTATTTATATTCTGATATTTAAACAAAATACAATTGTAATTATATTTACGTATTAAATTTACAAAGGGAGCATTTGTGTCTATTTCTTTTGATGTAAAAGCCTTTCTTCATTCATTTTCAAGGTAATGTACAATTATTCATACCAGCTTTTTCAACATAATTTTAAGGGAAAGGTGAGAAATATATATGAAATATATATATATAATTCTTTATAACAGAAAATCTCAGAAATTGGCAATAGTGTATGTATATGCATTGTTCAATATATTCAAATGTTTTATTACAAAAATCTTTGGAAATTAACTTGGGGGCAAAGTGAGCTCATTCTGAAGTTCTCAGGAAACGCTAAATGTTTTGGTCTATTATCTATTTCATCATCATACATTGACATGTAATTCATATCTTATGTATATCATGTTTTACATCATTACCAACCACATTGCATAGATGTAGCTATTGACATGTAGAGTCTCATGGAAAACAGATTTTCTGATTTTAAAAACTGTGTTTTCAACAAATTACCGATTAGAGTTCCATGAAGTGAATCCCTTTGAAGAAAGAATTATCTGTCTAATCTCATGAAATGCTAGTGAATGTTTAGGTTGAATCACACTTTGCAAATTTATAAAATTAATTATCTGCAGAGTTTTAGAATTCTAATCGAATTGAAAATTCATGTAACTCTCATAATTATGTCTGGCATAATTTCAACCAAGTTGACTAAAGATTAAAGAATACAAAGGGTCACCATATATGGAAGTGGAGTTTTATTTACTTCACTTGGACAATTCAACATTAATAACCTTGATGTAAACAGAAAACACTGCGCAAAACTGCTGCATTGTACAATTTCAGACAGCAAGTAGAAGATAAGAAAAATCATTGCACACTGAAGTAGTGCAAGCTGGGAGCCTGGAAGAGGCATCTATGTCAGCTGTCTCTGAAGTGATATTTTATAGTATATGAATCTTGACGTTGGATTTATAAATGTGATTGCTCTTTGTTCACTAAATGTCGAATGACAGCTACAGAAAACTTACAATAATTATGCACATTAGGTGTATGTTTTGAGTCATAATGCAGCTAATTACTCATTAGGCAAACCAACACAAAGTTTGTGGATAAAACAAACAAAATGAGATGGTTGGCATATTCTATTACATGCAATGAGTAATTTAGGTAATTTCTTCCTTCTCAACCTCACCTGGGGATTAACTGCTACATAACTGTTGCTCTTGTGTGTGTGTGTGTGTGTGTGTGTGTGTGTGTGTGTGTGTGTGTGTGCTAGCTTAGTCACATTCTCATTGTTGGAACACAATATCCAACACTCACAACGTAAAAGAGGAGGCATTGTACTGGCTCATGGTTTATAAGTTACACTGATCGCACGTCCACTGGGTCCAGGTAGAAGTGGCATGGTGGAGGTGGGGAGTAAAGCTGCTCATGAAATGGTGTCCAGGAAGCAGAGAGCTGGAAGGGAGATTCAGCTTTCCAGCCACATCCCCAGTTACCCCCCCCCCCCGCTTCCTAGTAGACCCCGCCTCCTAACCACACACACTTAGCTATGGACTCATCAGTGGACTAATCGACTGATAAGCACAGTGCTGCTCTGACCCAGTCACCTCAGGGGACCCACATTTGCATGCATGAGGCCTTGGGGGGACCTCCATCCATTTGTTTCCTTTTGTTGTTGTTCCCCCTCTTGCTTTCAATGAAGATGGGGACCTCATCAAGTTAATGTCAGAGAAATCAGGATTTATTTTATATTAACAAAAAATGATTTATAACCAGCGTTCAATGTCTTTTTGTGTTTCATTGTTATTCTCCATACTGATCACATTACCGCCAATGTAGTCCTGTGGAGGATAAAACTGACGAAAGTTTTAGACCACTTAGTTGATTGCCAGTTATTGTCCACCAGGCACCCAAGAGCTCTCTGACTTTTACCTACCACTCTGCTGATACCTGGTTGCAGGGAGCTCCCCTCGGTTCCCTTCCAAATTCTTCCCATACTCATTTTGCATATATCATCCTTCACTTAGCTTAATCTTTTCGAGGTTCATCCATGTTGTAGCATTTATGCCACAGACATTAAATACACTTAACTATCTTCGCTAAAGCCTGACTTAGAATTCGAGTTTGTGCAGCTAGACTAGTGTTACATATTCCATGGCCAAATTTACACAGGGATTTGTACTTTCCTTCAGAATGACTTTTTTAAATGAGAATATTCTGAAGTGTTTTATTCATGAGACTTAACCGAATCAGAAAATATGTATCTCTATAAATGTTGAAGGCTTTCCTGGTGCCCATGGTAACATAATACCATTGAAAGAACTACCTGCCTACCAAATCACCTTCTCAGAAAGTAGCTGTCTGACCCCGGAGCACGGAGTGCCATGAAACAGAGTTCCCTACCGTCTTCTGATGCCAAAGTGCCTCAAGGCTCCTCACTATTGGAAGAAAGAGTAGAAAAGCCTGGGATTTGAGAAAGATGTTCTGTAAACTAGCAGTTTTGCTAATATAAAGATTATCTACTGAGATAGTATATGGTATTTGTGACCATGTTCATTTTACAATCTGTTTTCAACTCTGTCTAGAAAAAAGGCTGCATTTTATAATCTTGCATTTACTTAAAATGAGATATTAAAAATACACTTCTAAGAAAACATCTTTAAGATACAATGCACATATTGAAAATTACCTATTATAAATCATATTTTAGGAAACTTTCACAAATAAAAATATCTTATTCCTGCAAATCAAGCCATTAGCAGAATGTTCTAGCATCCTAGAAATCCAAATTGTTTTATATTCTGGCCATCTGAATATTTTTGGTGGCATTAATTGATTTGGTTTTTTCACTTTTATGCCTGTTTTCTTTCACTCAGTGTTATTTTTACGAAATTCTTCCATATTGTGTATAAAATTACTTCACCATCATTCTTATTCTTCTGTAGTATTCCAATGGGCACACATTGCATAATTGATCTGTCTAAAATTAGAAGCCAGCAAACCAGAGCCCATGAAGTTTGCTGGAATCTGGAGTTAATCTTTTATTAATACATTGTGTGTAATTGTTGTATGGTATAAAGGCAAACCTTTGTTCTTATGTATTTTATGAACTGAAAATCCTAAAATGTATTTTGTGTCTTTTGCAATATTCATCAACCGTACTGATCAAAGTGGTAGGCCAATTCCGTTTTCCACCTTCAGTGTGTAAGAAATACCATTGTTTTCACCCTCAGCACTATTTGATAAATCAATTGTTTTGATTTTCACCATTTTCTAGATCAGTCATAATACTGAGTTGAAGTTTTAACTTTTAATTACTTGAGCACTAATAAAGTTGCATATCTAGACCTGTGTGAACTCAACAATATTCCAAATTTCTTTATCAAGGCCCTTTTCCATCATTCTTCCATCATATAACACTGATAACATCCAATAAAAAAGAGTCCCGTGTGCAGGCTTTTGGTATTGCGAAATCCGTGTTGTCCAGCTGGTATCATTTTCACTACTGTTTCCGATCTAAACAGCCAGGGGCACAGTGTAGTTCTTTTAGATGAGGATGAAGAGGCTCATCTTTTATTTTTCCAAATCTTTTTTAAGAGTGAGGAGTGGTTTACACATTAGTGGAATCATAATTCATAGAGAAGGCAAAGTCAGCTGGAAAAGACCTCAGAAATAATGTAATTAATTCCCTCTTCTACAGCAGGAGCCTGAGTTCTAAGAATAATCACATTGTACATACCACAGAGATTTAGAGCAGCGTCAGGTACTTCTTTAATAACATGTTTCCAGAGAGGGAGTTTGTGCGGGGAGAGGAATAGTTACTGTTCTGACATAAGTAGAGATCTTGCTCCTGGCCGGTGACTGAAGAGCATCATTCTTCTGTTCTAGTCAATGTGCAAAGACAGCCACCACCAGCACATTTTTGTGGGTGATCTGTATTACACAAATGCCCCACTGCTATATCACATCCTGTGCTGGGCTTTAAGTGGCAAGGACAAAAGAAGGAGTCAAATATAGTACACGGCCTATAACATTAAAACACCATACAGTGTCTTTGGTCATATTTTACTTGGACATTAATATTTGTCATAAGCCATGGGTGGACTTGTGAGAAGCACGTCATTGAGACATATTGTGAATATTTACATAAGTAATCTGTTTTGTCATGCGGCTCTCCTTATATGTTCCCAGTTATTTATTTTTGTTCAGCCTCAAAAATTCAGGAAGAAAGTTGGCTATAATTTTTAAAAATCAGTCAATTCTGCTTTTAGACTTCCAGTTATCCAATGTATAATTTTATTCTCTTTAGTTAACAGCAACAAGGTCTGATAGTAGATCAATTAAATCAGTATGTAGAAGCTTAATACATAAGGTTTTTACTGGAGGGAGATGGCGTAGTTAGATGACATGTTTTTAAGAATTATTATTGGTACATATTTGTAGTACATAATATGTACACTCCTTATGGGGAGTTGGTGCATGTATGTAACACATTTTAATTCCTTTTGGCAATGCCCCCCATCCCTATAACCACTATATGAGTGGAAATGCACAAGTACTCCATTGTTCTTGCACTTTTAATAGTTTCATTACTTTTCTTCATGCTACTGGTTATAAGTTGTGATTCCAAAGGAATATGAGTTACACTTTGATACTGGTGGAATTTCTAAAGTATTTTATAAAATACAAGTATCTTTCATAGATTTCCTCACTACTAAAATACCTAACATGTTAACCTTGCAACATAATTGCCACCTCTAAGGTGGGGATTTTCTTGGATTTCACTTATTTTTGAAATGATTTTACACAAGCATATTTAATAATGATGTCTAGAAAAACTAAGACATTCATTGGCTTTTAGCCTCCACAGTTGTAATAGATAATCGAGAGTTCTTTTGACTCCTACATGGTCATTGCTTCAAATATATGGCCTTGTCCATATTTTCTCAACAAGCTGATATAGTACTTCAGTAATCAAAAAGCTACATCAAAATAAGATGAAGTAGACAAGTACTGCATATAGACATTAACATTCTTCATTTCCCCTGCAGTTATGATGTATATCATTATAGTTGTATTGCAGTAGTTTCCAACATACTATATATTTTATGAATTTATGTATATATTCAAATACATGTCATATCAAGGACACATCAACACATATCGAAGAAAGTAAGTTACTTTCCTCTTACCAACATCTGATAACACTGAAAACATCTAGTTCTTTAAATAGTTTATTTGATTGTTTCTGCATTTCTTTTCACAAACACAATGTAGATGCACGAGGTGCTAAGGGGTGGAACCCCTTCGAAAAAAAGAACACTCATAGTCTCATATTGTAAACCAGCATCCCCGACATTTACAGGGTTATGTTAAGATGATGCCCGAGGGAGACAGGTATCTGTGGACTACACTGCAGGAGCGTGTGGCCTGGAAAGAGCCGGCGCAAAAGGGCAAGTTTCCTGGAAACAATTACGAAGGTTCTTTAGTAAACAATCACAGCCCACGGACAGCTTTATCCAGGCTCTTTCCCTTACTCTTTCGCCGCTTTGAAGACAATCATTTCTTAAAAGTTGAGGCTTGTTCACCTAAAGACATCTGTAATTATCTGACCCTCTGCCTAGAAACTTTTCCTGTGCCAGGCTTGCGGTTATTTGTAACTAAGATTGAATGTACACATCCCAGGATGCCTCTCTTCAGCACAGTGGACTTTGATATTTGCTCTTGATTTATTTCCTTCAGCCTTTTTATTTGATGAAAGATTTCAAGCTTATTATGAACTCTTTGATTGCTTAGTTAATTAATGTCTGTTGCCTTCACTGGATTATAAATTCATTAGTTTAGAAACCAGTGCGTTTATCATGAAAATGAAAAGCTTACATGCACAAAATCATTCAGTGAAAACTTGATAAAATTTAATATAATTGAAGTAATGCCTGAAAGGCAGAATGAGCAACTAAAAATTCAGTCACAATTAGAAATATCAGGCAAGCTTTCCTAAGAGAATTAGTACTACACAAAAATTCTGGAGAATGGAGTGTGCCAGTTTAGAGCAATAAAACCTCTTCACCAATGAGAATTAGTACAAATAAGTATTAGTATAACTACTCATTGTAATAAGTTAAGATATTTGGAAATTTGTTTTTTATGTACTACTGAAAAATATTAGGAAATGAAAAAATCACTATATGTATATGGGGGGAGTTTTGGGTTTATTACAAATATTTAAAATCATCTTCCATTTTTCAGTTTTTTTATGGCCCCTTTCACATCCTTATTTCTCAGGCTGTAGATCAGCGGGTTCAGCATGGGAATCACCAGGGTGTAAAACAACGAGGTCATTTTGTCTTGATCTAAGCTGTAAGATGTACTCGGCCGGAAGTACATGAAGAGCACAGTTCCCTGGAAAATGGCAACTGCAGTTAGGTGGGAGGCGCAGGTGGAGAAAGCTTTGAACTTTCCCTCAGCAGAGCGGATCTTTAAGATGGACATGATGATATAGCAATAGGAGACAAGAACTCCCAAAATGGTGCTCAG
>PVJO010015636.1:0-44424 GCA_004026905.1 Hystrix cristata
AAAGCAAAGTGTTCAATACTAAGAAACTAAATACAATTAAAAATACTGGTTTAGTCCTTTAATCCTCTATTGTTATAAAGGAGAAAACAAGGCTGAGAAATTAAAAGATACATCTAAGACCAAAGTAGGTGATAACACAGTCAAAAGTAGCCTCTCTGTCTCCACACCCAGCCACTGACCATATTGTGACCCAAATTCCTAGAATGATTACAATGATCTTTTATTATTCCTATTTTATTTAAAACATCTCCAATGCTCAAGTGTTAAGCATGCTTTGTGCAGAGATGATTATTTTCAGTGACGTTAAGAAAATAAATATTGTAAGAGAGTCTGTTAGAAGTAATGAGAATATTTTAGGTATCTAAAAAAAATCATAGGCTTTATCCTACATCACCTATAATTGAGAAGTATTAATAGATTGTCAAATACCAATCCTCTATGTATTTCCAGGTAAAAACTTCTTGGTTACCATTGGTATATTCTTTTAATGTATTCTTTTTGCTTCAACTTTTCTTTTGAAATAATTTCAGCTTCACAGGAATTTGCAAAGATAATACAAAGTGGTCCCACATTCCTTTAACCCAGGTTCTTCCAAATGTTCCATCTGCATAACTACAGTGCAGTGTCAAACTGGGAAACTGGTACAATGTGGGAATGTAGGTATGGGGAGTTTTTCTCTCTCTCTCTCTCTCTCTCTCTCTCTCTCTCTCTCTCTCTCCCATCACTGTGCTACTGTTTCTTGGTGATTTTTTGGTGGTAAAATATATATACAAAACACGTCATTTTAATTTTTTAATTTTTAATTTTTTTTTTTTTTTTTTTTTTGGTGCTGGGGATCAAACTCAGGGCCTTGCACTTGCTAGGCAAGCACTCTAACAACCACTGAGCTAAATCCCCAGCCCTTTATTTTTAAATTTTAACCATTTTTAGTTGAGCAAATATGTGGCATTAAGTATATTCACAAGGTTGTGTAACCATTTACACTATTCCCTGAAATTTTTCAGCATTCCAGACAGAAGCTCTGTATTTATTATTTACTCTCCGCCCTCTTAACCACTAGTCTACTTACTGTCTCTATGAATTTGCCTATTTTAGTTCTTTGCATGTACTCTTGATTTCAGTTCACAGCTTTGCATAAATTTTTTGTGTTTTATAGTTTTACCATTTTGATGCTTTACCAAATACTGTAAGGAAATACATAGTTTCAGAAATTGAACTCGGTCATCCCTCATTTTCTGTTTTTTGGTTTTTTTTTTTGAACAATGTGTATCACATTAGAAAGACTGATGTTTGACATTTTAAAAGAAACTCAATGGAAATATCATCTGGTCTAAATGCTTTTTAAAAAGCATTTTTCTAAAGACTTATAGGGCATAATCCACACTTCAGTTCTCTCATCCTTGGCTACCATGATAGAGAACCTAGGAGAATCACGGAAACATTGGCTGCGTTAGCGAATCAGAGCTGGGAGAGACCGCAGAGTGCCTGGTCTCCTCTCCTTATTTGCAGACGAGGACTCGTCCCCAGAGAGGACAAGGAAAACTTTTTTTTAATTTTTTTTTTTTATAAAACTGAGCCAAGATAGACACCCAAAACTTCTGACTCCCCTCCAACAGAGGATGTATCATTTGAATTCCCATCCTTCTGGGAGGTGAATCAATAGAATTAGACTGACATAAGAGGAAGATAGTGCTGATGGTTTTTCCAAAATATTAAGGACTTGCAGTTGTGTTTCCTTCTAAGAACTTTTCTCCAAAGGCTCAAGACTGAATTCCCCTTCTCTGGACTGGAGGAAGTTGGAGGGTGGCTGGGGTCAGGGCTGGTAAAGGCAGTGCTGTGACCCAGAGCTTGAGAGGGTGCCAATTGTCCAATGAGAAACATCTTCAATCTGTGTTACCCTACACATGCCTAGTCGGTCACATAATTAAGAAAAATCAGGGGGTACAATTCTAATTAGAGAGAGAGAGAGGGACAGAGCAATCCAGAGAAACTGGACAGTTCGTCTGCTGATGGTTTTTAGGTAGCATCACTCTGTGGTCCACAGGAGCAATAACCCAACACAATCACTTGATCACTTTTTTAGAATGAAAACCGGGGCAAGATCACTGTGAAGGTCTTTCTCTTAGCACAGCTGTCTTCCCTTTCCTGATAGTAGTTGATGTAGATTGGTTGGAAACTCGGTTCATTTTCCGCAAGTATGTTTGTTGCCCTGAGTTTGTTTCCTTGTGTAACAGATTCTGAATATGTTTGGAACTGAACGGTTCATTCTCTTGAGAAAAAATGTTAGTCTTATATTAATAGTGTACAGGTAAGGATACAACTAATAAAGTAGAAATCCGAGATTAGAATCCAGATTCTCAAAACCATTGTAGTACAAAGAAATAAGTAATAAAATAAAATGACGTAGAGTAAAAAGTAAATAAATATAATTGGAAACTCCAAAGAAGTAGAAAATGCAATCGAAAATTCCACAAATTTAAAAATTTGAAACAGTATGGACCATCTGCATATGCGTGGGATATGCATATCCCATATTGTACCAATTTCCCAGTTTGACACTGAACTGTAGTTATGCAGATGGAACCATACTGCAGATGATAGAACCATATGCGGATGGACCACCCCAGCCTGGAATTCCTGGTGGGCAGGAGTTTAGGGAGAGGCAGGGCCTGTGACGTCCTGGTCAGTGATTTCCATCAGAGAATTATAGACTTTGAGGTCCCAGGCCTGAGGTTAGAGGCCTTCGAAGAGTCAGGTTGTGTTCAGAGAGCCACTTTTACCTTATTGCTGCTCAAGATCAAAACCCAGAGCACACAAGCAGTCTTCCTTCTATCCCACTCATATGCTCGCAGGTACATGTAATGTACCATTGATTTATTGTTTAATCCAGGGGCCTTCACTCTTTCATATCATTAAGATCAGCAGGGAGTAATATGCATGCAGCAGGTAGAAGCGCCTTTTATGAAATAGACCATGTGTTGCCTGGAAGGAGTAGTCAAGAAACTCTCCCCCATCCACAACATCTCCTGCAGGATATCTCAAAGAAGGAGAAGTTCACAGAGCTGGTTGCACATTAAAGTCACTCAGGGGTGCACAGCAGCTAGGACAATTAAATTAGAAATGCAGGGAGTGAGGCCCTGGGCATCTGGAGATTTTGAAAGCTCCCCAAGTGATTCCAGTAAGCAGCAAAGTTGTGAACTACCAAGCCGGGGTTTAATTAGCAATCTGGAGCTTTGGCTGTATTGCTTTTGATGGGAAATGTGCAGCGAGGGGCTGAGGATGATGGGGTCACTGTGCTGTCCCTGAGAAGTCTCATGTGTTCTCATGTGCACTCCTGTGAATGGGGGTCTGTGGAGCAGAGGAGACAGGGTGTGGGGGTGAGGCCTCTTCTCACTAACCTCCCAGAATCAAGCTCACCTCCCGTGCAAGCCTTCTGCTCTCTGCAGCTAGGAACAGCACAGGAGGGGTAGAAAGACGCCTCTGAAGGTACAAACTAAGAAACTGACTTACTTCCTCTCCTCTTGTTTTTTGTTTTGTTGCATTTTGAAACAGAGTCTCACTGTGTAGTTCAGGCTCATTTTGAACTCATGGTGATCTTCCTGCCCCAGTCTCCCAAGTGCTGGGATTACAGCCTGCACCACCATACCCCACTAACTTCCTCCCCTCTTGGAGATGTGGATATACTCCCTTCTCATTCTGGTCACCCAATTACATTTACCATTATTAGACATTTCTAAAACAGGCAAAAGGGAGAAATGTTACATTCCCTTTTTGCAGACTTGGAATCAAATATAAAACTGTTTAGTTTTACAAAGGAAATAAGATGTTGTCTTCTTAGACAGCTGGAAAGGATGTGAAGAAGAGACATTATATATGTTTATATAGTAATTATAAACAAAGAGTAGAATAACAAAGAATAGTTTATTTAAGTGACCTTGCTCTCTTTATCAGGGATCAGTAGTACCTTGATTGTTTCCTAGGTTTCACAAAATAAAATAATTTGTGCTTTTCTTTATTCATTACTTGTCCTTAAGGAAATATTCTTTCTAGCCTTTTAATGACTCTTAAAGGGTGCCAGAAACTTATGAGACTAGCATTTCCCAAAATACATTTCAATAGATATTGTGGGAGGAAAATGAAAATTCCTGTAGTCAAATACATTCAGGAAACATTGAATTAAACAAATTTGAGCAGGTTTCTTTGCTACAGGGCTTCTCAAATCTTTAATATGCCATATGTATTCCAAATCTCCATGAGTGGCATTGAGTATGCAGAGCTTCCCAACCTTAATTTTTTGCAAAATTTCTTTTTCAGGGACCAGTTTTAGGTCAAAGAAACTATGTACCAGCAGAATGTACTCTTTTGGGGGGCAGTGCTGGAGATCAAACTCAGGGTCTTGTGTTTGTTAGGCACTCTACCACTTGAGCTAAATCCCCAGCCCCAGGATATGCTTTAAGATTATCAAGATTAGACTAAAAGAAGTGATAGAGGCCTATTATTTTAATTTACTGACCATTAATGAGCTTGAGTGAGTTGACAGACTTCAACTGTAAGAATTTTAAGTCTCCTGTATTAAAAGTGCGTTAATTTCTAAATACAGTAGAAGGCAAGGACACACTGCCATTAAAGAAGTGTCAGAGTGGATACTAAAGAATAAAAGATGCATTGGTAATACTGATGCAAAACCATTTTGAGTTTTCCTGGGACTATTATAAAGCTGCATTATTGTTTTCAATTTGTGAAAAGATTTAAGGCAAGAAATCCAATAAATTTCTTGACCTGGACCTCAAACTTCCATAAAGAACCTTGAGAAGTAATGTCATCAATAACTGAAGTAAAAATTTCTGTATTAAGAGAATAATCACTGGACTAGGCCCTAGGTTCAATCCCCAGCACTGGGGTAAAGAAGAAGAAGGAAAAAAAAAAATCATGCTGTCATCCAAATCCAGTCTTTAAAGGTCACAAGAAGTAACATGTTTCAGTCAGAGGTCAGGGTTCTTCAGAGAAACAAAACCAAGAGTGGGGGTAGGGAGAGAAAGAAACAGAAAGAGACACACAGATATTGTTGATTTGAAGAAACTGTCTAGTACAGTTGTGGAGGCTGATGAGTCCAAAAGCCACAGGATGAGTGATTCGGGAAAGAGCTGATGCTGTAGCTCAGGTTCAAAGACAGTTTGCCTGATGAATTCTTTCTTCTCCAGGGTAAATGTGTTTGTTAGCTTTTCATCACTGTTACAAAATACCAGAGCAAGACAACTTAGAGGAAGATAGATTTATTTTGACTTATGGTTTCAGAGGTTTCAGTCCATGGTTGGTTGGTGCCATTGCTTTTAGGCCTGTGGCAAGGCAGAAACATTATGGTGGCAGAGAAAAGCTACTCACCTTGTAGCCAGAAAGCAGGGAGAAGGAAAGAACCAGAGAGGGAGGGGCTGGGGACAAGAAATAGTCCCCCAGGTCATGCCTCTGTGACTTACTCCCTTCAAATAAGTACCAAGTTTTAAGTTTATGCCACCTCCTAATGCCATCAAATTATCTTGCTGGTGGATTAATTCACTGATGAAGTTAGAGACTTCATGGTCCAATCATCTTCCAAAGGATGCACCTGTGAGCACAGAAGATCTATGGAAGATGCTTTCATCCAAACTGTAACAGGAGGTCAGACTGTTTTCTCTCAGGCCTTCAGCTGATTGATGAAGTCCACCCACATTACAGAGTAAACTGTGCTACTCAAAGTCCACTGATGTTAATGTTAATCTCATCTGAAAAATACCTTCACAGGACTATCTAGAACAGAGTTTGACCTAGGCCTGGTGGTATTGTGGCCTAAACAAGTTGACATATAAAATTAACCATCACAGTGACCTATAATATAAACTGCCAAAATCATACATTTAAAAATCTTTAGGGTCCCAATATGAAGTTACCTCCAAATTCCTATCTTAAAAATGAATAATAAATCAGCCAGTGAAAATATTCTGTGACTCAGCCAACTATTGTATTAGAATCAGGTGGATCAGGGGTTGACAAAGCAGGGGTCCGACCAACTCCAGCCCTGTTTTTGTAAGGCCTGTCAGCTAAGAATGGTTTTTCACATTTTTCCAATGGTTGGGAAAAAAAATTAATAGTGGAATACTTCATGACCCATGAAAACTATATGAAATTTAGGTTTCCATCATAATGGAATTACTGGAACTCGGACAGCCATACTCAGGCATTTACAAATTTTCTATCTCTGTTGTGGATTATATTGGCAGAATTGAGTGGTTGCAGCAAAGATCACATCGCTTCTGTGGCCTAAAATATTTACTATTTAGCCCTTCACAGAAAAAGTTTGCTGACCTCCAATTTAAATAAAATAACAAATACGATAATTTTTTGTGTGTGATATAGGGATAAACCCAGGGCTTCACACGTGTGAGGCATTCTATCACTGAATCACGTACCTAACTCTTTTTGTTTATTGTTTTGAAATAGGGTCTTGCTAAGATGCCCAGGCTGGCCTCAAACTTGCAGCCCTTCTGCCTCAAGCTCTCACTTAGCTGGGATTATAGTCATGTTCCACTGTGTCTGGCTAGAATAAATTTTTAAGAAGTTACCGAGTTAAATTGATACCTTGTTATCATAGCCAGAAAAAGATATTTGTGTAAGATGAGAGGCAATACAATAGGTTATCTGCAAAATCACGGGATGAATTGTCTTCTGTAGAGTAGTTAAGCCCCTAACATTACCCTATGTTCTTTGTGTAGGACAAAAATGTTAGCTTCTTGTTTTAGCAATCAGAAAATGAAAATACTATCATCACATTAGATCAGAATCATGTTCCAAAGTATGTTCAAAATATTTGGAACTTTGAAGATTATGCTTTAATTCATTCATAAAGTGTTTGAATCACAACATTTTGGGAGTGGTTTGCTGGAATGTGCTAGAACTTTGCTACAATCTTTTTCTCAAGCCCTACATGAGAGCATCAATCTCCCTGCTACAGGTTACTACTACACAAGACCTCTGAGAAGGACCCTCTAATATTGTGAAAGATAGAACCTTTCCTCCCAACATGGAAGCTGAGGGCTTGTGGAAGAATGGGCCAGCTTGCTTGAGCTATTTTTAAGGCTTAGGAGAGTTTTTCAAACTGGGATGAACTGGCTAGAAAGTTTCTCTTTTACAGTGATAATTATAATTGAAAGACATTATTATAGAGTGTTAACTTTCTGTATCAGTGCTTTTTAAGACAAGTCCACTCAATCTAAGGGATAGATCATAATGTTGGCAATTTACAAGAATTTTTTGTGCATCTGATAAAGTGGATCTGTGTTATTTTTGTTTACTATACTGGCCCAGATGGTTACTTCTCTGGGACAGGAACAACTGGATACATTCAAATTGCCCAAAATTGAGGAACTCACCCCAATAAATCAGCTCTCTCAGAGCAGTGTTTCCCCATCTAAGCCATGGCTACCTGAGCCAGGAAGTATATACTTTGTCCTTAGACAGTATATGAAAGTGTCTAGCACAGTGCCTGGTCTATATCAAATGCTTATTAAAAATTAATGAGGATTATAATATTTTACTAAGAAAAATGAGCATATATTTGAAAATGATTATGCTTGTGTTAAACATATTTTCAGTTTCTAATAGGTACAATTCATAGTTTCATCCTACAAAGCAAGAATATAGAGTAAGGGACAAAGGCTCTCCGAACTAGAGCAGGCTGTCCTCACTTTCCTGTCTCGACTTCTAGGAATATAGCGCTAGTAGAACCTCAAGTGGAAGACTAAGTATGTAAGGTAATCACCTCAGCAGATACAGTCAGTGAAGCAGTAAAGAGGACTACAGAATCACTGGGCGGGGAAGAAGGAGATGTGACTCCCAGTCCTGGGTCTCCTTCTACTAACTGTAACCATGAGCAGGTCACCTTATATCCTTGGGCCTCATTTTTCTCATCTGTAAAATAAAAGTCTAGTACAAGGTGGTTTCTTTCTGGTCTCATATAGTCATGAAACTTTAAGTAATATACAGGGAGGTAATTATACATGAAGAGAGTAGTTACATTCCTAAATTTATTCATGCTGGCAGATAAATTAATATGACACCTTGGACTGCTGCATAGCACAGTGCCTGGTACACAAGAATAATCATAAGAGCTCAAAATTAAGTGTTTCCAAGGGGCCAGACACTGATAAGCATTTTACACACATCCACTCATGCAAAGATTATAATCACCTAGGAGGAAATTGTACTATCCCTTCTTGGCAGATGAGAAAAATGAGGCACCATAACTTGGGATATAACTTGTCTATATAGCTCATAAGTGGTAAAGTTGGAAGAATAGATATTTTAAAAGGTATTTATTCAGTGAATGACTGAATTAACAGGTACAAGAAATCCACTTAATTAAGTGAAATCTAGGTTGTTTTTGGCCCAGGGACTTTCTTCCAGCCTAGCTGGGTGGTGTGAAAAATTAGGATGATTCTGGGCTGAGTTTCCCTCACTCTTGTTGGCCACCAAAGAAAGTAGCATCCTCTAAATCAAGCAAAATGCTCTCTCAGGCTGTGATTATCTTTGGCAGTGATAATTATCATTGTAAGACATTATTATAGAATGTTGCATATATTCTGAGCCCCAAGCCTATGAGACTTCTAGCCATCATAGGATGAGTCCATTACAATGAGTCAATTCTTTCTATACTTGCAACACAAATGTTGGATTTGTTAAGTTTCTTAAAATTGTCAAGTAATGTGTATTTTCTCCTTAAAAGGCATTAATATTTGCTTTGAGCAAGTTGTGATTAAACATAATTTGGGGTCTAAAGATTGGAATCCATTTCTAAAATGTTTTTGCATGTAGATATCCCAGAAAGAATGATTTCACTATTATATCACTGGTGGCTAAAAATGAAATGGCACACTAAATATTTAATTATGTAAGAGCATTTTTGTAATTCCAGTCTCCTTATTAGTGTTCTGTGGCAACAATACCTATTTGATGTGGCCATTCTGGAGGAAAAGTGAGTCACAAATAGGCTGCCTCACAGAACAGATGACTGACAAATGCCAGGTATACGTGGCATGAAAAAGAGAGGGAGGGAGAAGAAGACAGTGAGAAAGAAGAGGAAAAAAAGGAAGGAAGGAAAAAAGGCAGGAAGGATGGAGGGAGAGAGGAGAAAGAAAAGCAGGAAGAAAGGAAGGAATGCAATCTTAACAAAAATCCCACTAAGTTATTACCTGGTTATTGACAACTGATTCTAAAGTTTATAGATGGAGACAAAAGACCACCAATAGCCAAATTAATGTTAAAGTAGAAGGACAAAGCTTAAGAACTGACATGAACAATTTTTAAGATTTACTTTAAAGCCACAGTGAATAAGACAATAAGGTATTTGAAGAATAGATAAATAAAACAGAAGAGAGAATCCAGAAATAGACCCACACAAATGCAGCCAGTTGATTCTTGACAAAGTAGCAAACGCAACACTACAGAGCAAAGATAGACTTTTAACAAACTGTTCTAGAAAAACTGGACATCCATATGCACACACACACAAATTCAGAATAGACCTTCTACCTTTTATAAAAATTAACTCAGAATGGATCATTTTACATTTTAATATAAAATGCAAAGTCATTAACTTTTAGAAAATAACAGGAGAAAATCTAGATAACTTTGGATAAGGCAATGACTTTCAGATATTAAACTAAAGGCCCAATCAATGAAAGAAAGAATTGGTAATATGACTTTATTAAAATGAAAATTTTCTACTTGACGCAGTCAAGAAAATGATAAGCTTCAGACCAGCAGAAAGTATTTACAGAAGATTTACCTGATAAAGCATGTCATCCAAAATATGCAAATAACTTCTAAAATTCAACAATAAGAAAACCACAAGATTAAAAAATGGGTTAAGGACCTTAACAGACACCTCACCAAAGAAGATATAGAGGTGATAAATAACATATGATAAGATAGTCCATGTTGTATATCATCAAGGAAATGCAAATTAGAATAATGAGATACCATTATTACCTTCAGAATGGCCAAAATCCAAAATGCTGATGACAGCAAATTATGGAGGGGATATGAAATAAGAACTCTGAATCATTGATGGTGGGAATACAAAAATGGTACAGCCATTTGACAGTTTTTTAAATGAAATCAGACTAACAAAAATATCATTTGATATTTACTCAAATGAGCTGAAAACTTTGGTCCATGCAAAAGTCTGCAGGGGCTGAGGATTTAGCTCAGTGATTAGAGTGCTTGCCTTGCAAGCACAAGGGCCTGAGTTCGATCCCCGGCACCACACACACACACACACAAAAGATAGTACATGCAAAAGTCTTCATACAAGGTGTATTAGTCAGATTTCTCATCACTGTGATACACTATTCAATGCCTACAATTTAAAGGAGAGGATAATTTGCTCACAGTTTCAGGGGATTCAGTCCATGGTTGACTAGCTCAAAGGCAGGAACAACATGGCGGAAAGTTGTGGCAGAAAGAAGCTGCTTAGTGTACAGCAAGTGGGAAGCAGAGCAGTTGAACAGTGCCAGAGAGAAAGGGGCCAGGGGCCATATGTAGTATCCAAGGTCATGCCTCCATGACCCACCCGGACACACTTAAAACTCTTCTAACTAATCTGCTGGGTGTTTCTTAATCCAATTAAATTGAGCATGAGCAGTTACGGGACTCAGAGAAATTCCCTGAAGAAGGGTGATTGTGAATAGGATTTGTGTAATGGGGAAGAAAGCTATAAATCCCTTGAAGTCCCCTGCTCAGTACCAGTGAGATGGAGATCAAGAAGGCATCCTGCAGACAGCACAATTAGAGCTATTCTTAGTTTTGTAACTCTTGAGGTAAGAACCTTCCTTGTCTATGTTAGTTTCCAAGTAAGTATGTATTTTATACACATGGTAAAAAATATTGACCTATTCGTGCTGAAAACATATTTTTTAAAATGTCAGCAGATTTCTTCCCTGCTAAGGAACCTATGTGTCATCAACCTTGTCCTGCTGTTACTTTCACAATGACCACAGAATGGTGCATACATCCAGAATGACTTCACTGGTGGCATTCTTTAATGAACTGGCATTTCATATTATGTCCAATTTTTTTCTTATTTAAATCTTCAGATTATCTCTCCTTGATGGACCATTGGATAACTTCATTTGCTTGGTTTACATAGAAAAGTACATCTTTCTTGGCCAGGCAAATAGAGTTGATGATGGTTTCTAATAAATCTTCAACGCATTTTCATTCTGATGATTAAAAGTATGACCTAATGTCCTGTCTGACCACTTGAATGTGAGGCCAAACTGTTAAATATGATTCCTAAGAACTCCTTATGGGCAGCAACTTTAAATATGGAGAGATCAGAAAGGAAAGGAACCCCAGAGACACATAACAAACTCTGTTTAGCTCAGGAAACAATAACAAGCAACTGCAGAATGCCAAGAAAAAACCTTAGGGCTACAGGAGCAATGAATAGAAAGAGCTGATAAATAAGGCAATCTTCATCCATATTTTCCAAATGAAGAAATATGTGGTCAGGAAGTGGTTAGAGCTGTTCACAGAATCCAAGTCTATGACAAATCAGAGTGAAGAAATAGGGAATATTCTGTTAAGATGAACTAGATCATGAAGAGAGATGAAAATCTAGCAAAAATTTATAATAGAATAATAGCATTTTGGTATATTAGGTCAATGGTTGAGGAATTCTAATCCTTCTGTGATAATTTGGGATCCTCTTCCATGAAAGTGGACATAAATACTACATTATCTAACAGGGTGTCTAAAGGATGGAGAGAAAGATGAGAAAAGAAAATAGTGCAAAGCCCTTCACTATGGCACAGGGACATGATTTATCATCTTCCTGTGTGAGAGTGGAGGGTAAAGTTAAGCGTGCGGACACGGATTTACATCTTCCCCATAGCAGTCTGCATGGGATACGGGACAGCCTAGGCAGAGGTCAGAAAGGAGAGAAATGGTAACAATGACAAACATTTAGCTCTCACTTGGTCTCCCAGTGGAACGTTTCCAAGACCACATAAGGAGAAGTCTCCAGGAGGACATCTTTCATCTACAGGCAACACTCCAGCTTTCTCTCCAGGGCGATAGAGCATCTTTAGTTTTCTCTTACTTCTCTTCTCCAGGAGGTAAAGTAATGCAAGATCTATCTGGGGTTCAGAGGTTGTGAATACTATAGTGATAGATTGAGAATGAATGGAATCCAATATTTTTCTGTCTGTCTCAAGATTTCTCCCACAAACTAACAAGGCACTTCTACAATATCATGCATGACTACAAACCACAGAGCATGGGCTATTCCGAAAGGGAAACCATGGAAACCTGCAGCATGGAAGTCAAGAGTTCAGACCAAACATCCAAAAGCGAGAAAGACGTCATCGCTACCCGGAGCCCCTTGGAGGAGCCAGTAACTATCAACACCTTTTGAAGCACTAGCAGCTTCCAAACAAGAGGTCTGAACAATAATCTCAGTAAATTCAAGATCAGTGAAAAGCCACTGAGCAAGTACTTCCTCCAAGAGGCTGGGCTGGGCTGTGTCACTGCACGGGAGTCTGTAGAATACACAGCTGTGACAAATGACATCTCACAGCTTTAAGTGTTAAGTGCACAGAGGGATGATGTAAAGGTCTGCGGGTTAGCAGAGCCAGAGACCACCAGGGACAGACCCTTGAGTTTCTGCCCTTCAATTTCAGGCTAAGTGGGCGTCCTAGTGATCTTTAGCTTTGCCTCGTCTCAAAGGCTTAAGTAGAGATGCAAGCCTGGTCTGCATTATGTAAACCAGGATTGTGTGGCCACTGCGCCAGTTGCACAAAGTCTGCAGTTTAGGACGTAGCCAGTTTTGACAATGGCAGTGATTAACTGAGGGAGACGAAGGCAGCCAAGTGAAAACATTCTCTTTTCTGACTCTTCTTTTTTTTTTTTAAAGATGGTAATTTTTTTTTAACCAAGAACATGTATTGGTACATTGTATACATAATGATCACATTTATCATGGTTATTTTGTACCTGTACATGATGTATCTTGGTCCCCCACCCCTTCCCCACCCTCCCTTCCATTCCCCCCTTTCCTTAGTTGCAGCAGGTTTATTTACATTTTTCTATTTTTTCCCTTTTCCCTTTCTTTCCCTTTTCCCTTCCTTCTTTCTGACTCTTAAATAGGTCACTGACCTTTTCTTTCTATGAATCTATCAGGGTTTTTAGGATCATAGAACCAATTTAACAGTGGAAGAGATAATTGTAATTTATGAACACCCAATTCTTTGACCTCGTTCCGTGGCAAGTATGACAGCGAAGAAAATAAAGGTCCTCAGGGAAACTTCATAGTCTAATTTGGAACCTAAGATATTTGAAACATCAGATGAACATACAAAATGACTTGCTACCTGCGAGGGGAGGGGAATGCATGACATGGTGTCAGAGGCTGAAGAAGTAAGATGGGATAGGGAGTGGGTAGCCCACACAGAATAGGACTCTGCTAGACATGTAAGGCTGGGTCATATTTGGGATCCTTCTTGGGATCCTTGCCCGACAAGGGCAAAGGCAGGGATTTTTTGTACACAGAACATAAAGCAATCCACTTAACAATAACAGATTGTTTGGTACCGAGGGACAGTTGGAAAAAAGAGATGGCAGCATTGTAGTTAAGAATATTTTTTTAAAAAAAAGAATGTTGGTTTGAAGTCAGATTTGAATCTCAGCTCTATTTACTTGCAGTGGCGTGACACTGGGCAGGGCACTAAACCTTTATAGAGTCTCAATATTTTCATCTGTAAGATGGAACTATATACCTCATGATGTTGTGAAAAGTAAGAGACAATCCATGTTAAGTACCTACCCCAGTGTCTGGACTTATGAGCTCAAAACAAATATAGTATCTTATACTACTTTTTAGTATAGTATTTTATACTATTTTTATAGTACTTTATACTATTTTTTAGTCACCATGAGAGTGGGTCCTGGGTCGGCCTTCTCTGTTTTGTTTCCTAATAAAATCACAGTAAACCGTCAATATACATTTTAAATAAATGAGTAAATGAGCGGAAGACACGAAAGCAAAGAAACCCAAGTGAGCACATTCGTACTAATGTCATCACCACGAGTACCAAGTTTCTTTAACCCAATTGCCACATTTATCTAGATAGGATTTCCTTGAGAGTTATTTCCTCCTCAGGTCATGGGAAAAGCAAACAAACAAAACACAAAGGAACTGATATCTCGTGGATGGCATTACAATTAAAAAGAGGATTATTTAAAGGAATTAAAAAGAGGATTATTTAAAGGATAATGGTAACATTATCACGTTAAAATAAATCCAATTATCCATTTCTAAATTTTCAATGTGTGTTCAAATTTCTGTATAAAAAATAACAAACATCTCTGTTCATTATATAAAACCCTAACTAATTTGTTCAGGTACACAATAGGGAGAGGTATGGTACTATTTTAAGAAGTGTTTTTTACTTATAAATGACGCTCCATACGATTACAATTAGTTGCAACAGTGTAATAATAAGCAATGGCATGCAGTTCAGCACTTTAGTTTATTGTAGTGTAAGTTAACTGGAATTTCGTGACTTAAATCTGACTTGGGGCATGCACCTGGACTTTTTTTTCCCTAATACTGGGGATCAAACCTGAGGCCTTGCATATCCTAGGTCTACTCTACCCCGAGCTACATCCCCAGCCCATACCTGGAATATTTTATATAGTCTGTGACAAAGAGATAAGTGAATTTGGTCAGCCAGCCAAAAAACCAATATTTTGTTGTTGGTGTGTGTGTGTCTGTGGTGGGCAGAGTGGCATGTTAAGCATGCACTCTACCACTGAACTATATGTCTCTCCACATGCAAATATTAATAATAGTTAATAATACTCTCCTCAGGCCTATTGAGGGCTTCCTAGTTGTTAGGTGCTTGTAAGAACTTTAGTTGTGTTTACTAATTTAATCCTCATAACTTTGTAAAGTAGGCATTTTTACTGTCCACATGGTGCATATGAGAAAACTGAGGCACAAGTACTTGCCTAAGATCATTTAGCTAGTTCAACCCAACAGAGCTGACTCCTAAATCCACTCCTACGAACACTTCCAGCACTGTCCCCTTTATTACCCTCAGATCTTGTCCATCTGTGGTCCAGCACCTTTACAAAGAGACAGCCTCTTCTAAAAGTAAGTTCTTAAGTGCATTGTTCAGACAACAGCTTAGTTCATGTCTTCTTTACTTGGCCTGGATAGACATAGCTAAAGTCTATTTAAGTCAAGTGTCTTTAAAATACGCCTGCAGTCCAATGTTAAGAGGGTTGAAATCACTATTAAATTTCAAATTCTTGCTATTTCACCTGATCTCATTGTTAATTACAGAATTATGATAATGAGATTTTGAATTATGATGACATAACCTTACTTCCCAACTAGTGCTCTTCCTTGGGCCCAAAAATCTTTCAATCGATCCAAACTGGAATTGAAATCGGAATTGGAAAAAATTTGGCTAATTTCTAGCAGGTTTTCCAGAAAAGTATTGTTCACTGACACTGTGGAATCCTAAATAGGTTTCTCCCCCAGGATCTTCATAAGAATCTGGAAATGTCAATCAGCCCTTAAACGCAGTCCAAGATTTTATGTTTTCTGGTTTTTACAAACTGTCAGTTTTGATTTTTATTGAGCAACAAGAAGATGAGTTGTTTATGGGAACAAACAAGGTTAGTAACAATTCTTTCCAAGTGCTGGATCTTTCCACTCACTTAAAGTATCTCTGGTATGCCCATAAGAGACCAGAAGGAAGACCTGAGTGTGTGTCAGGAAGGATTTGCAGAACCTCCCCACGGTCATTTCCCCACAATCAGTTTATGTGTATTTAGTTTTCTTTTTAAATCTTTGCAAACACAAATTGGATACAAATTCTAATTTCTTTGTGGTAGAATTGGAAGATAGTAAAATAATGGATAAGTTGGGAGTTGAAATTCCATGACAACATCTTCATTCTAAGTAAACAAACCTTGCACTGTGTAACATGAGCACTGAATTTATAAGTACTGAGCCTAGATCCTTCCTTCTCGAAAAGCTCCAGTGTGCTGTGAGGTGGTAGCAGAGAGGCACCGGGCGCTTTTGCAGTGCGTCCTGTCAGTAACGAACATCATACAGAATCTGTTCTTGACAGTTGGGTTGGTGATGTGACAACCCCTTCCTACAATGAGGCTTCCATTTTTTTCTGCGTCTGGTTTCTGAAGGGCCTTGTCAATCTCTTTTCTCTAGAAACCCCCCGCTCCCCTCCCCAAGGTTGTCTTTCTCTTAGCTGATGCACAGCTGTCACAGAGGAAGCATATTTTTTCTCTCTTGCCCTTCAGCAGCTTCTTCTCCTTTGCAGCATGTACTTGGACTAATAAAGAGTACCTTCAGGTAGAAGTACATTTTCCCACCACTTTCCAGTAAACGTCATAGAAAATCTTTCTTTAAATTCATCATAAATATTCATATGCCATAAATCTATTTGTAGGCTAGTGGTTGTAGAAATCAACCCTAATCACCGATCATAATTCCCTGGAGTTTTTCTCCATTGTATTTACTGACTTAGTGTTGTTAGTATGTAGGCAATTCTTCTCTACTCTGCCTTGAAAATACCAGTCTTTTTTTGGTCAACGGGCATAATTTCTTAAATTTGTTGAGTGTCTAATGACAAATTAATAACTCTTCTTTTCTCTACTCCTTTATTTCCTCTTATCTGGATCTCCTGGTAGGCCTCCAGTTTTGCTGCTTTGTGTGAAAACCTTCTTGGGCAAATTGCTTGAAGTGTAAGTCAAATCTTATTATCAGAAACTCTCCAATCTTGCCAATTCCTTTTTTGTGTGAACCCTTGCCCTCACACATAAATGAACTCTTACGTAGCTCACAGAATGTTTTAGCTGATGGGGCTACAGAGTGTTCAATTCAATCTTATTCTTCACATGAGGAAACTGAGGTTCAGGTAATTTTAATGGAGTGGCCCCAAACTCAGATTTCATTGAGGATTTGAAAATTTTATACCAGAATTCCAAAGGTTAAGGAAGGTCAAGCTTACCCGAGTTCCATTGAAAAGGATCTAATCATGAATACCAGCCCTTTCCTGACATTTATTTCAAACACATGTTCTGAAGTCAGGTTCAACACTTATCTGGCACTTGCCCACATTCCTGCTGAGGCCTATAAACTGTCAGGAAATTAAACTTTCGCTTCATCTTTTGTTTGATAGAAATGGAATTTCTGAGTAAGGTGGTATTCGAGGTTCCTCGCTTATAGTTAAAATTCGGCTATTCACTGTTCGTTTTTATGAAGTGTTAAGCCAACGATGGTGCTGTACCCTAAAAATAAAATGCTTATGGTATTGCTTGTCCTACTAAGTTGTCTGTTATTGTGAGCAGCGGAGGAGGTGGTGCCTGACTTCAGAGAAAGTGCAGATAGATTTAGGAAATCTACCTGTCAAGCTGGTAATAGCTTTTGGGTTTTTCCCACAGTCATCTATAACAATATATGTACTTTTACCATAAGCAAGATCTGAAGATTAAAGCGCTTTCTCTTTTTCCTACAGGTTGAATAATTGTTAAGACTAGACCTTAAACTATGTCTCTTTGCCTCACAAGCACAAGGCCCTGAGTTCGATCCCCAGCACCAAAAGAAAAAACAAAATAAAACTATGTCTCAATGATGTCTACCTTTGTAATTTCAATTTAACCAAACTGAATCCCAGTTTCCTTTAAAAATGTATTTTGAAATTAAGGGTGATTTTGTTGCCCCTTTCCCTGAACATTTAGAAATGTCTGGAAATAGTTTTGACTGTCACTACTGGGGTGTGCTTACTATCATTTAGTGCATGGAGGCCAGGGGGCAACCTCTACAACAAAGAATTATATGGCTCAAAGTGCCAATAGTGCCAAGGTTGAGAAACTCTGGTCTAAAGAGAAAATGCCAGCCTGCATACCAGAGAATAGTGTAGTACGATTAACATTTTTAGAATTCTTAAAGTGATCTCAGGATTATAGCTCCAAATACTATTCTTCGATGAGAATCAGGACACAACAAAGAACATATATTTAATGGGTTTAACTGGGTGACAGAGAAGACAAATATGAAGACAGTGGCATATGGGATAGTTTGAGTATCCTAAGATTCTGTCACATATATACTTTGATGAATACATACTACTTTGAAAACTCACACACACACACACGCACAACTTCATCAAGATTCAGGACTAATGAAAGGCTATTTATACTTTAAGCTACAATATAAGAACAAAGGAATGCTCATATGGGCTATTGTTTATCCAGCCGTATATAGTGTTTTCATCAATAGCATTTTATCAGTTCATTTTTGCTGCGTAACAAACCACCCCAGAACTCCAAAGCTGTCATCAGTAGACAGTTACTTTCCTGTTCTGGGGCCGACTGAATAGCTGCTCTAGGTTGAACCCAGCAGGCAGTCCTGTTTTAGGCAGCAAGGCTTGCTGGGCTCAGTTGTTCCCTGGAGTTGGTCGTGGGTTTGTTCCATGAGTTGTCTTTCCCCCAGGTGGAAAGAACAGCTGCTCCTGAGATTTCTGACGGCATATGTGCGAGTCAGGGAGCAAGTACATGTGGTATATCTTACAGCTTAGCCTTCCAACTGGCACACTGTCATTTCTGCCTGCATCACGAGTCAAAGCAAGTCACATAGTCAAGCCCGACATCCATGCAATGCAGAAATATTATCTGCAAAGTCGTGTGGCAAAGTGTGGAAATAAGGGAGGAAAAGAATTGGGAAGAACTATGCAGTCTGCAACAGTATTATGGTGGCCCTTTGTGACACCCTCTCAAAAGTTTAATGGGCCAGTGTAAAGCAACTCTGAAACAGGCTGGGATTTAGCTCAGTGGTTAGAGTGCTTGCCTCACAAGCACAAGGCCCTCAGTTTGATCCCCAGCACCAAACAAAACAAACTCTGAAACCTTGTAAATAACCAGTACAGTTAGATCATCTAGAAACTTACCGATTTTTAGAAAGTTTATCTTATTTTATCTCATTATGAAATTTTTAAAAAATCTTAGGATGTACACAAAGTACAAAAGACTAAAGAAAAATATCTATAATCTACAGATAATTACTCTTAATGCTTAGGTGCATTTTGCCTTTTGGTATTAAATTGGTTTTGTATTATAGAATAAATTTTTGCTTATGTTAAGAGTTTGGAAAAGAGTTGAAAACCATAAAACTTGTTTGAAACCCTGCTATACAACCATTATCTCTGTTGACAGATTTCTATATACGGGTTTTATTTTACTTAACTGGAATCATAAGGTACACAAATTTCTTAGCCTGATTTTTCTCACTTAAGTATATATTAAGCATTTCCTATGTCACAAGGTGTATTTCACAAACAAAATATTAATAGCAGTCAAATATTCCAATAGATAGTAATCCTTTATTCAATTGATTATTTTTATCTTCATTTCTTAATACCACACTACTTATAAAACACATCTTTAAAACAACTGAAAATTGATTAAAAACAATGGGACTATATCCCAGATACTGATTCAATTTTGACTGACACAACTTTTACTAGTAAAAATAGTGACTAAAACAACTATTTCTAGTAAGGCTAACTAGGACAGAAGACAGAATTCAATGCCAACAAAAGTCACACTAAGTTTTTAAGTGTTCGTACCTGGCTTATTTACTATTCTGGAACTAAAAGTAATAAATGCTTTTCAGTGATACTTTCCAGTGATTTTCTTCTAAGTACTGACAGGATGATAAATATTCCATTTGGTGATTACATAGCTAGACAAAGAGATACATTAAGGTTTTAAATCAAGAAACCTGACAGTTTACAATGGTAACTGCTTTCTATTATAAGTACTTTTGGGGCTGCGTATAGTTCTAAAGAGCCCGCTGGTTGACCAATTCAGATGTGGCAATACTTATGTATTGATGAGGCTCAAACTATAAGCAGATGCAAATGATTTAGGGATTAACCTCTGAATGTTTACCACAACTTGCTTTTCATATGCTGCAAACTGACACTGAATATATTTAAAAGGAAACGTGCAAAGCAGGTGTATTAATTTCTTAGGACTGCCTTAACAAAGTATCACTCACTGAGTGGCCTAAAACAATGGAAATTTATTGTCTCACAGTAGTGGAGAAAAGAGGTCTGGAATCAAAGTGACAGCAGGAAGCCAGTAGGAGAGAATCCTTCCTTGCCTCTTCAAGTTTCTGATGTATTCTGGCAACCCTTGGTATTCCTTGGCTTCCAGATGCATCGTTACAATCTGTCTCTGTCATCACATGGTCATCTCTCTTTGTGTGTCTTTTCTCCTTTTCTGTAAGGACACCAGTCATATTGGGTTAAAGGCCTACTCTTCTCTAAGTCTTTAAGACTTGATTTAAACTAGATACCTCTGCAGTGACCCTATTACCAAATAAGGTGCCATTCTGATGTACTGGGTGTTAAGACTTTGGTAGACCTTTTTGAAGGACACACTTCAACCCATAATACCAGGAAATAGAAAGTTAAAGTCCTTGGTAATTGCAGTACTGCATATGAGTGTTTATTCCTACTGCTTAGCTGGAAACAGTGAATAAATAATGAAAACATGTTTCTGCAGTTGTGGAATGGCTTTAATTAACATAGCAATGGAAAGTTTCCCTTTGGTCATTTACCAACACATATTTTGTTTAAATTTCAAACTTGGAGAATATCACGTTAGCATTCTGAGATCATGGCATCTACGCGTGGTGGTTCCACAGCAGTACAGGTAGCCTCCCAAGTTAATTACTGTTTTCTGGGCATTTCCCAACTTTCCTTGAAGGCCAGCATTAGTGATATGACCCAGTGTAATGGAATTGTGCGATACAGGGAGATGCGGTTATTTAGGACACATTTCCCTAACTCCTCATATGATGCATGATTTGGCTAATTGAGCCCATCTCAGTTGCAAATGAGCCAAAAGAGAAGAAGATATTTCCCAGAATGTGACTTGATTAGAAAAGTCTGCCCCAACACATTTCTACTGCAGGCCAACTGGCAACGTCTGGAGTCACCAAAGAGTGCATTCTGGTTGTGGGTTTTCTTATATTTGTTTTCCTCATCATTCTTGATAAGTAATCATTGGCCACTAGGAGTTTTCAAAAAACATTTATATAAACTCCAAAGCTCACTGATTAATTGGTTGCCATGTAATAAATTAATTACGGACAAATATCATCTGTCACTGAATTGTGCATGCTTTAGCCAATCATCCATCTATGCTTATAGAATACCCCTGGTAGTATGAGAATTTGTATTGTGTATAATAAGCTCACTGATGAAGTGGCTTTATAAAACACTCCTAGAACAAGTTCAACAGAGACACTTGTAAGGTTGATTCCTGCTAAAGTAATTTTCCTGCACTCTGGTTTCTCCTCAGATTGTATAAATCTTTCACATTTTACTGAGATAATTTTCCCTTATGCTGATGAGGGAACAGAGTGACAATTTTAGTTTGTAGTGTGTCTCTCACTCTCTGAAGTTAAAAACTGTGTGAATGTTATTCAATTGACTGTTTAACCCTTGAGGCAAGTACATGTCTTAGTCTCTTTCCTCACCACTAAGACAAATAAATATCTGACACCCTCAACTCAAAGAAATTTATTTTGGCTCATGGTTTCAGAAGTTTCAGTCCATGGTTGGCAAGCTGAAACACAGAAACAGCACAGTGGGAGGGTCTGCCTCAGAGGAAGGCTGCTCATGGCACAGTAACCAGGAAGCAGTGAGGGAAGGGAGAAGCCGAGGAAAGACACCCTTCACAGTCACAGCTCCAGTGATCCACCTTGTCCTACCAGGCCTCACCTTGTAACAATAAACTCAACATAGAGCCCCCAATAATCCAATCAGCTTCTAAAAATCCCACCTATGGTTATATGAAGCTTCAGGGGGACATTACAGATTTAATTTTTTCAGAAGAAAAATTTCTCAGAAAATCTGACACAGAGATGTGTAAGTGATCTTCTTATGGACCTGAAGTGTTGGATAAAATTAGGATCCTTGTTTATCACTTCTATAGCCACAGAGTGCACACTCACAGAAACATATGTACAGTTTGCTAAGCATATTTTATATGCCCAGTAGCCTGCCCTGTAGGATTTCCATGTATTATCTACATTCACGGCAATCTTGTGTGTCGGAAACTGTGCTCACCTTCATCTAAAGGATTAGGAAACTGGAAGATTAAGCTACTTGTCCATGACCCCAAGCTAGTAAGTGGCACAGTACAGTCATAAAGCAAAACTTGTACTCTTTCTAGGTCTGGTTTATTCTCATTTCTGTAAATAGTGACCTTAAAATGTCTCTTCTACATTTTCTTTTTTTTTTTTCTCCTACATTTTCTAAAATCATTCTGTAGCTGTTTCTAGCTAATGCTCATTCCAGAATTTATCACAGATTCAAGGGTAAGGTCAGTTACGGGTACAGTAAAGCGAAGGATCGAGGCTGCTACCTGCAGCACCACATCCAAGCAGCACTTCCAACATTGTCCTCGTCCTTGTTGTGGATTGTTCATGATGTCACTGCTGAAGGTCAGGTATGGACTGAACTGCAGTCCCGAAGGGCAGGTTGTGACATCTACACAATGAGGCCACTATCCCTTAGCCTGTCTTCAGAGGCCGGACTTTCTAAAGTAGATGCAGGCTGGAGGTGGCCGGGGAGCCAAGCACCTCCCTCGCATTCCCCCTGCCCACATGAGCCGCTCTTCTTCCCATGGAACGCGAGCTCTGCATGTGTTCTGCATGGGAATGAGGATTATGTGAGATTACGAACAGCCCCCGTCCCCCATGAGCATATTCCAGGAAAACATGTTGGGAGCCTAGAGGAAGATGAGTAAGTAGAAGCAACCTTGGCCAGCCGTGACTACTGCCAAAACATGCGCTTTGAGGACAGAGCCCTGCGATTGAACCCCACAACAGTGGCCTGCTGTGAAGACCCTGGTTTCTTTCAGATTTGTTTCTAAGATATATCATGTACATACGGAAACACTCTCTCTAAAAGCAAAATCAAACGAAAGAACCAAATGTCTCTCGTGACTGAATTATACGGAGTGTTAGAACACTGTTTGGATAGCATTCCTTGATGGGAAACTAGGGAGATGGGGAAGAATCGCTCGCTAATGCCATCACCTCTAAAATGCTTTTCAAGGCTTTCAACTAACGTTCCATGGGGGGCAGAGGATGACATTCAGTCTTGGACTCAGTGACCCTGGAGAATGGGGCAAGGTGCTGTTTCTCTCTGACCTTCATAAAAGCTCTGTGTTCTTTGATCCTTGAAACTAAGGCTGTGTCCCAGGCATGGTGGCATTTTTCTGTATTTCCAGCTACTTGGCAGGCTGAGGCAGGAGGGTCACAACTTAGTGAGACCTTGTCTCTAAAAAATAAAAGGGCTGGGGAAGTAGATCAGTTATAGAACACCTCCCTAGCCTGGGTGAGGAGGTTCTAAGTTTGATCCCTTGCACTGAGGGAAAAAAATAAAAAAAGAGGCCATGGCCTCCCAAGAAAAGGGGTGGCCTGCAAGGAGACTATTCAGTACAGAGCACAAAGATGCATCCCTCCCCACACTCCTGCCTTGTGGGCTCACATCACCTCTGGCAGACCTCTCTCAGATTTCAGTAACTTCTCAGCGGGGACCAGGCCACCTCCAACAATCACAACACCTCATTAAGCCATCACTTCCAACATTCTCTCCCGCTCAGCCTTCTAGTGGAACTGCGCCAAAAGGGAAAGGAGCTGATGGATTTTTAATTCTATTTCCTTTCCCTCCTCCAGACTGAGAAGGTCTGGTGAGGCTGCTGAGCCGCAGAGAGCTTCAGGAAGAACTGAAATCCAGAGGGCCTAGGAACCCACAAACTATCTGCCAATTCCATGAAGAATCCACTATTAACTGAGCCGTGGGCATTGACCTAGATTCATGGAGATGGGGATGAATCCCAACCCTGTACACTGGGCTGTGGCCTCTCATCTCTGCCTGCCTCTTTTCAGCGCTTTGCCCACCCAGAGAGCCAGCTCGCACAGTCCCTCTGTGGGGAGGGGGCAGTTCTTTGCATAGTGTACTACCTACTTATTTTTTATTAACAGATAATAATTGTGCATATTTAGGGAGTATAGTGTGATATTTTGGTACATGTGTACAATGTGTAATGATCATTGCAGAATATTTAAGTTATCCATCATCTGAAGCGTCATTTCTTTGTGATGAGAACATTCAAAATCCTCTCCTTAAGCTCTTTCAATTTATATGGTACATGCTGTTGACTGTTACCTCCTATTTCTATCTCTGGGATTCTATTAAATCCTTTATTGGGGCACCAGCATATTCTGTCGGCCTCCTGCTACTTGTGTTACTTCTCAAGAAAGCTACATACAGCTGGAAGTGCTCAGAAACTAGGTTGATAGAAAAGAACCAGTAAATAAAAAACAGAAGGCAGAGCCAGGCAGTCAACCTATGCGATAGCATTCAGTAGAGCAGAGTGGGACGTGGCATGGCAGAGGGGGGATGAGCCGATCCGGGTCACTGGATACTGACCCTCAGCTCTCTTACCCAGAGTGGATACAACAATGATGACGATGACAATAAGATTTTACGAATAGCTCAGTAACCAACATGCGAAATGAACATAATCTCATCCCTTCCAGCAGCCATGGTGGCATCATTTAATAAATAAGTAATGTACATCCTACATGAAAAATGCCATAGTACATTAAATAAGTCTGTTTTTTCTTTGTTCAAAAATCACTCACTGGGAATCTATTATGCACAGGCCTAAATGACATTCGAAGTTGTATAAGGCTCTTTGCTCATAAATCTTAAACTTGGACTTCAGGTTCTAGGCAAACGGTCCTGAAATTGTTCCTGTGAAAATGTAGCAACATGTCCTCTTGTTGTTCGCAGGTACGTCCCTCACCTGTGAACATGCCTGAAGTTTATCCTGGGTGCCGTAATTCTTGCAGTCACCCACTTCCACTTGCTCACTGAGATCCCTGTTGACTCTAGGAATTTGCGAGGTGGCTGACTGGAATGGTGCACATAGCCTCTGGCTGCAGAGCTCAGCAGAGCTGCCTGGTCATGCAGGGACTTGCACTTAGAACCCTGGTGCTACAATCACCTGACCTGGACAGCCAATTGCGGATGGCAAGGAATCAATTCAGGACATTGCACTGAATGAACTTCTGATTCATTTCCTCCTTCCTTAAGGAACCCCACAACTTGTTTGCAGGCAAAACACAGGCCGTCCAGCTGGATGGCTCTGGCCATTGTAGCTCTCCAAGGGCTGGAGGGAGACAGGACCTATCAGCAAAACAACTGTGCGGGCTGCAGGCAAGCTTTCTGTAGGAGAGTGGCCTCTCCTACTTAGTGGTGACTCTGCTAAGTAACTTCTTCAGATAAGAGATGGGGCCAGCCAGATACCATAGTGGCTAAGCACTAGTATGGGTTCTCCTAGAGCATACGATCTGACTCTGATTCCTGGCTTTATCACCAACTGGCCATGGCATTGGGTAAGTAATTGCCCTTCCATGCCTCTGCTCCCTCATCTATAAAATGGGGATAATACTACTTTCCTGGCAGTCTTGGCATGATGATTAACACCAGCCAAGGTGTTGGAACTGAGTGAACAATTGATAAAGGATTGCCAGAATTGTTACTGAGGCATGACAGAGCAGAAAATCAATCTTGAGAGTGACACCAGCAGGCCCATGTTCTTGCCAGGAGCCAGTCAACTTCTCAGAGACGTGAAGAATGTGCGTGTAATCCTTCGTCTGGCAGTAGATAGTGGTATCACGAATCAGGATAATGGCTCTTTCAAGGCATCCAGACTGCCATAGGGAAAAAGCCCTTCTTATGGGAAAAAATAAGGCGATAAATGATGCATAAAGGGTTCTTGAGTGTGTTCGACTCTCATTTTGAACTCACAGGGGAAAACAATCTTCTAGCATTGCATTTTCTCTACCAAAGTTCCCTTTATAGGAATGACGTTTTGAAAGCTTATGGTGAATCTTGCTGTTTCCTTAAATCTCCCCAAAAGTAACACTTGACCTTGCATTTCAGAGAATTCAGACCAGAAGATAAAGAATGCCAGCCTCAAAATAGTTACAACAGGCTGCGAGTTTCAAAATGTTGTGCCGCATCTTACCAGTGTGCAGAGACCTGTCACACTTTCATAGGTGTCTTCATTTCCAGAGAGATTCTCTGATGTCATGTCAGGGAGAGAGATTGCCATGGCAACCACATGACTCGGCTCACCCTGATTTATTAATTGCTCACAGTATCAAGAACAACAGTTTGGCCTTGAGAGAAAAAAAAGTAGTTTTCACAGGAAAGGACTGTTTAATTTAGGCAGTTTAAACCACTTGCCTCCTGACCCTTTTCTTTGAAACTTGATTGAATGTTGATAGTGTTTTTGCAAGAAGTGAGAAATAAATAAATACAGAGGTACAGAGCTGTCACAGGGGATACCACTCCTTAGAGTCATGGGTTGTTCTTTGTTTTGGGGTCAAATGCAGAAATCTCTGATTACAATGGCCTTTTACAGAATGCTGGTCCTCCGTGCTGGTATTAGGGGAGGGGACGTAATGTGGCACGCCTGGATTCTTGTGGCAGTTCCACTAAACTTTGTGTGTGTCCAACTAGATGACTTCATTTCACAGTTCATTGATCTGTAAAAGAGGGGTCTTTGAAGGACTTGCTGAAATGAAACTTACGGGTCCTTGCTGTGCTGTACCCTCCCCACGAAAGGGCTGCCCACTGCTCCTTCATTCATTCACTCATTCATTCAACACCAATTGCCTGCGAACATTTGTCAACAGCTCTATGCTAAAGTCTTCAGGGAAAATGAATACACTGTCTGGACTTTTACTTTCTTGGCTCAAACCTGATCCCAGATCTTTCTTTCTTAACTTACAGGTGAAAGATAAAGGTTTTAAAAAAGACTCCTCTCAGGATCACTTGCATTGATGGAAATAACTATCTCAGGGTGGATTTCCAGAGAAAAAGACATTAGGTGGGGGAAATCCTGAAGATCCTGTGACCCTTTGTATTAGTCAGCTATTCTGGTTGCTGGGACACAATACTGAACACCCACAGTTTAAGGGGGAGAAATTTAATTTGATTCACATTTTAAGGGGATTCAGTCCATGATCAGCTGGCACCAAGGCAGAAACATCACAGTGGAAGGTTGTGCTGGGGCAAAGCTGCTTGGTTCTTGGTTCAAGAAGTCCAGGAAGCAGAACAGGGAAAACAGTGCCAGAGATGAAGGGGAGAGGGACCGGACACAGACCCTAAGGTCATGCCTCGGTGACCCACCCCAAAGTATGCTCCACCAATGCCCAGGTAGATCCCAAAGCCAATCAAACTGACACTGCACCCTAACCACCATGTTCTTCCATAGATTTTTTTAAAAAAATTAATTTTATTAGTACACTTTTGATATACATAATAATTACATTCATCATAGCATAGATTTTCTCTACCACTCAAAAGTTTTCCTGCCAGGTCTTCTCTCCAATGCTATCCGGAGTCACTGACGGGTGCTCTACCCCCTTACCACCTATGGTGGTAAAGTGAAAAACTACAAATCCTTTTACAAATTTTAGTCCTTGTGTACCCACTCATTTACTCTTTCCCCATACAATTTAGAAAATAGATCCTTTGTGTCTTTTACAAATACCAGAAACATTTTGAAGCCTAATAAGGCAAGTTTCCCAGCTTAAGCATCACATCCCGATAACAACAGCAGTAATAAACACAGTCAGAGATTTTCCATGTGCCAGGTGCTGGTCTAAGTGTTCTACATGCATCTGATCACTTAAATCTCCACAGGCATCAAAGGAAGCCCAGGTTATGATACCCTGTTTCCTCATGAGGAAAGAGAAGCTCAGTGACATACTGCATCTGCCTGGCTTTTGAATTTGAGTCTTGGCCCTTTATTTTATTAGTTGCTACCAACAGCAACTAATTTCGATGCGAAGCACTGGGGGCCCTTTTTCTCTCTAAAACCTGGGAACTCAGGAGACAACCAGAGGGAACTTCACACGACCCCCTTCCCCATTTGAGAATGAATTACAGACTATAGCTCCCCTCATTGCACTCGTGCCTATCAGATTGTAGTTTGGGTGCGAGGCAGACGCTGAGCCCCTGGGAAGTGTGAACCACAAATGTGCTGTGTGGCTGCTCAGAGTCTCAGCATCCTCAACTGAAGAGGAAGGCAACCAGACTCCATTGGTAATTCCACACTTATTTTGGGTGGAATCCTTGGTTTGTTTCTTTTTGAGAGAGGGCCTCACTATGCAGCCCAGGTTGGGCTCAAACTTGTGATCCTCCTGTCTCAGCCTCCCAGAGTACTGGGATTATTAGCATGTGCCACCCTGCCCAGCTTTGTTTACGTCCTTCTTTCATGAAGTCTTAGGTTAACCTGCAGGTGGACATCCTAAAAACTGTTGTCTCTAAGGTGGGGTTCTGCTGTAATGTGCAGTGACATCTCTCCCCATAATGAAGTGTTCAGAAATCACCTGCTGAATGTGTTGCCTTAAGTTTTTCTATCTCCTGTGTTGTGGGATGATGCAATTCATGGATTCATCCTTTCACGCTGCAAATATTTAAGGAATGATTGTTAATATTTTTGAAAGCTATTGGAGTTTAGGGTTTTAAGGTATCAGACTGATAAAAATCAAGAGGTTAAAAAACTCCTGAAGGTATCATAACTTCACTGTTATTCTATATTATGGGAGTGGGAGGACCAATAGGTATACTGAGAAAAACAGAAGCCTCCAAACAATCTAAAAACTAACAAAAATATGGTGCTGGAAGCAGGTCTGACAAGCACCATATAGAATGTGACATCTTTCTGGCGGTGTTTGCTCATTTGTAAATTAACAAAAATAGCTTCCCTGAGGAATTGCTCTTTCTCCTTCGCCACATGTGCAGGAACTCATGAAGTGAGTTCCCTAGGAATCAGATTCGAAAACTTTGGGCACATCTAGACATAGTCTAACAGGGTTTTATTTGTATGAGGGTCTGAGGAGCCCCTGGGAAACAGTAAGAGAGAAATAGAGCTGGTCCCCAAGACCACAAATGCATGGCACCCATGCAGCTCTGCATCCTGGGCTGTGCCTCAGCCAAGGAAGAGCTGTGTCAAGTGACTGGTAGGAGGGACCAAAGCTGAGCTGAGAGACTGTGAGGTGGGACAGTTTTTTAGTATGGCAGAAAGACGTGTCACTCTGCCTGTCTCCCAGCCTCCATGCTAAGGAAATGTGTGTCATATTCTTAATACTGAAAGAAAAAGTCAGGCTGCAAAAGCTGCCCTACGGGGGCTGGGAGGAGAAGGGGCTTGCAGGCAGCCTCCTTGATTTCCACAGTGTTGGTGAGTAGATGCCGCTGTGTCCTGGGGACCTGACAGTCTCCACACCTAAAGGGAACTTGCCTTTTCCTGCCTCCACCCACTTGCATAAAACAGGACCAGGGGCCTCCACCCCTCCTCCTCTTCTGCGCTGCCCAGCAGGCACCTGGTCCTACCCATGGCCACTCACAGAATTCCCTGTGTGCCCTCCCACCCTCCACAACAGTGCCTCAATTTTAGCCCATCTCACTTCTTGTTTGGTTCATTCCCTTCTGGTTTCAAACTCTTAATCTATTTTTCTCCTGAGCCTCTAGACCAGCACAATCCAAAAAAAATGTAATGAGAGCCACTTACACAATTTTAATGGGTCAATGGTCCCATTTAAAAAGTAAAAAGAAACAGTTGAAGTCAATTTTATTAATAAATTGTATGTAACCCAGTATATCCAAAATATCATCCATATAAAAATGTAATAGGATACTGCATGTATTTTTTTATACTAAGTATATGCACTTACCAGACATCTCAGTTTGGACAAGTCTCATTTCGTTGCTCATTGCCACAGATCGCCAGTACCACAGACTCAACAGCATAGCTCTAAACGAAACTCAGGGCTTGGTACCTTTCCCCAAACCCTTTAGCGGCCCCATTCCCTACAAGAGAAGTCTGAACTTTGCCCATGCCTTCCTTTTGGACATTAGTGTTTGACTCTCCTTACACGTGCACATACACACACGCACGCACGCACGCACGCACGCACTCAGCATCCCGACCATATCAAACTTCTGGCAGGTCCCAGTCTGTGCCAGACCTGCTATGGCCCCAGAACCTTTGCACACACTACTCTTTAGCCCTCATGGGTTCATCTCCTCCTTGAAGCCACCTGTTTCCCTTGAGCAATGAGAAGTGTGTGGTAGACTGAATTTTGCCTCCTGCCCCGAGATAGCCACATACTACTCCCCTGAACCTGTCAGTATGTTAGCTTAGGGACTTGCATAAATGACTAAATCAGGATCTTCCTGACAGAGATTATCTGGGATTATTGGGTAGATCCAGTATAATCACAAAGGTTCTTATGTGAGGAGAAGAGGAGAAACAGAGCTGGAGAAGGAGATGTGATGGAGGAAGCAGGGGACAAGCGACTAGAAAGTGCTGTACCCCTGGCTTTGAAGATGGGGCCTAGGCTCGGGAGCAAAGGAAGTCAGGTGGTCCAGAATCCAAAATAAGCAAGGCCTGAGTCTCCTATAGAGCCTGCAGAAGGAACTGACCCTTCAGTGCCTTGACTTTAACCCTGACCTGCAGACTCTAAGATAAACTTGCATTGTTTTAAGCCACTAAGCTGGGGTAACTCATTACAGCAGCCACAGGGAACTAACACAAGAGATTTTCCTTTTAGCTCTGATTGCCCTTTCCTCTCACATGCACGCTGACTTTGGCATGGACATTTTCCTTGCTGGTCTCTCCACTAGACTTGCAGCTCCTTGGAGACGGCTCCTCTCTCATTTACTTTAGTTACTCCAATACCCAGCATTGCTTAGCATCTAGTCAACACCCATTCACTTTTTTAAAGAATGAATGAAAGACAGGCAAAGGTATTGCTTCCCTCTCTTACAGTGGAAGAGAAGCTACACTCATACGTCCCAATGCAAGAAGCACACAGGCATTAACATAATGTAGAAGAGACAGGAGCAGCCTCTGCTGCTGCCAGCAGCAGGTGAGCTGAAGGGGTAGGAAGGAGCCAAAAGGTTCAGGGCAGAGGGCTGGCGTGGCTGCAGAGGTCAGTCGTGTGTGTTATGCTCAAAGGATGTGGAAACCAGAAGCACGCATCTCAGGGTCTGCATCGGATTTGTGAAAACTTGGAAAATAAACAAAATTCTAAGAAAAATATTTTCCCAGATCTTGGGGTCATGCCAGGAAGCTGAGACGTGAGGTAGCTGCTGAACTACACTGAAAAGAAAGGTGGGAAGAGAGGGAGATTGAGTTAAGTGTAGAGGGCTGAGGGAGACTGAGTTGAGAAGGATGGTGAGGTAAGAAATACAAGAACATGCAGGTGGGAGACAAAGTGAAGGGCAGGCCTGGGTGGGAAGGAAGCCACTGGGATTTGGAAACAGGAAATAAAAAAACGAAAGTTGAGTGGAAAGGTGAATAAATAACTGTCAACAGTAGGATTTCTCAGCCTCAGACATCTTGAGCCAGATGACTCCTCCCTTGTGTGAGGGAGAGGGACTGGCTCGTGCATGGTGGCATGGTTAGCAGTGTCCGGGCCTCTCCCCATTAGATGCCAGTGAGCAAAGGCACCGTGGAGTCCAGTTATGACAACTAAAAATGTCTCCAGACATTGCTAAATTTCCACTGGTAACAAAATAGCCTCCCAGCTGATAACCATCCACTTCAGAGGAAGAAATAGGATTGGAAAAAGATGAAGGACATACTTTGAAGAAGAACAGAGTGGCGGAAAGAAATTAATAGAGAAGAGACAGTAAAGCCAGAGGCTAGAAGGTGAAAGCATCTGACCACCACAGGATGAATGGCAGCCATGTGGCTGATGGACAAGAACAGACAGGAAGACAAACAGAAATTAGACAGAAGACAAAAAGACTCCAAAGGACATCAGGGACCACTGTCTAAGGAGTGACACCAGCCAGAGAGGGTATCAACTTCAGAACTGATCACTGAGAGGGTTTGTTGATGGGTTACTGACATGCAAGGTCAGGGTCCATCAGTCTTCTATCAGGCCATGAAGACGCAGGAGCCAAATCTCTGTCAATCTATGTTCGTACAACTTTCAGGCTCATTATTATACCACAGATAAATGCTGGAACTGAAAGAAACTTCCAGAGGGCTCAACTCACTTTCTGATTAATGATCATGACTTTCATCATACTTTTCAAACCAAGTAAACATCTTTAAGAGATATACTCAGGTCTAAACATCACTGATCAAGCAGAAAGAAGGTAAACAGTTACCCTAATCCACCAGAAACAAAAAGCGATGCATACCAATTAAGTGAAACTAAACCAAGTCAGCTCATTTTATCTGGCATTCCTTTGGGATCCTGCACGTTGTTAAAGATTAGGACTGAAGAGTGCAAAACTACACTGATCTTAAACCCTCCACTGCAGACAAGCCAATACGCTTGGAGAGCTGTGAATGTGTGTTGTTGGGGGTAGGGTTAGGGATGAGGAAGAGAGAGAGGAAGATTGAGTCAGAGCTCTTCCAATCATCTGCAGCAAACCGTGGTTATAACTACTTACCTTCCTCTATTCTTTCTATGTTTCAAAGAATCGGTTTCTAATCAGAAGGAAGTCTACAGGAATATGCTGGACTGTGAAGTTTTCAAAATATCTTGTCTAGATATTTCTTCATGGTGAGTACAAAAATGCTTTGTTTTCTGAATCCCTGAGTTCTAGGTGTCATAAAGACCTGTTTCCACTCCAAAGATGGGACTATATGGATGATTTACAAAAGCAACAAAACTCTAAGAGTTTTGAAACAGTTGCATTCTTTTCAAGCCAGCACTCCCTCATCAGTCAGCAGATATTTCTCTCCATGATGATGGGTCCAACAGCACAGCTCATTTGGCTGCAGAGAGAGGTCAGCCAATACAAAGGTAGGAACTTACTGGGCCAGTTGGTTGACAAAGAACTGCAGAAGAAGGACTGTGTCTGAGCATGAACTATGTAGACACTCAGGGCTATTGGCGTCATGGTTTTCATTCATCCCTTATCTTAGTTACATTCTCATTGCTGGGAGAAAATACCCAACATCCACAAGTTAAAGGAGGAAAGATTTATTCTAGCTTTCAGTTTGTAAAGGTTTCAACCCATAGTCAGCTGGCTTCAAGGCAAGGTGGCATGGCAGAGGGGCATGGCAGTGGAGAATCAATCCACGTCAGGGTAGGCAGGAGGCAGCAGAATAGAGCCTCCCTTTCCATTTTATCCCAACCAGTCTACAAGCTTGTTGGTTGGTGGTATCCACACCCAGTGTGTGCCTTCCCACTATCTGCACCCAGAACTACGCTCACTAAACAAATCAGTGGACTAATTTAGTTATCACACATCCTTAATCCATATTCACACACCCTAGATCCAGAAACCTCTGAAAACTCCACCTATGAGCACATAGGCTTTGGGGGGACATCCAGATACAAGCCCTATCACCCCTGATCAAATGTACAGGAAATAGTCTGTCTCTTAAGACAAAATTACCAGGACAGTTTAGTGTATGGTTGAGAGCATGGGATGTGGGACCATGCAGCCTCTATAACTCTGTACCTCAGGCATTTAATTAAAACCACTGCCAAAAAAAGAAGCAACAAGATATATCATGTACAGGTACAAATCCCCTATGATGAATGTTATCACTATGTACATCTAAAATGTACCATTAAAATAAAACTAAAAAAAAATCAAAAAAACTCCACTGCTGCAGTTTCCTCACCTCTATAGGACAGGGAATAACACACTCATTGATAGAAGATTGCAATATAGATATTTGAGGCAAAACCTGTGAAGTGCTTACAACAATGTTGTGAGAGTTAATTGTGCTGTCAAATAGAATGGATTAAGAAACACCTATTGGATTAGTGGAGCACAGTTTTGGGTGTGTCCAGATATTGACATGTAGGCCACTAACTGAAGAGGGAAGGCCCACCCTGCATGTGGATGGCACCAACCAAGAAGCTTGTAGCCTGTATGGAGTTAAAAGGGAAAGAATGAAGTCTCCCTTTTTGATTCTTTGGAAGAACTCTGGTCTTTGCCATCACGTTTGGACATTTGTCTTCAGCTCCTTGAGGCTTCCAACACAGACCCTGAGCTTTCTAACCAGGCTCACACCAGACTCTGCAGTGAGCTCCAGGCCCTTGACTTTCAACTGGATCCTCCAACTGTCCAGGGCGCAGTGGCCGTGTTGCATTCTCCCACCCCTGATTCCATAGGTGGCCATTGTAATCCTACTCAGTAAATCTTTTATATATCATATATATTTTGTATTAAATTTATTCCTCTAGTGAACCCTGATACAAGTGTCTATGTGTACCAAGACCTCAATCAATATTTGTTATTCTTCTTTGCACCAAATTCATAGAAAATAGTAATTATTAATAACCTGCAGGAATGTAGTTTTCCTGCATTGTATTGGGAACAGGTCTCCACTTGGGTTAAGAAACATTCCACATTCTACTGTAATGTAGAAACTTTTAACCTGAACTCCAAGATTTTTCTACACAATATAGATTGCTGTGTTTTCTTTAAATCTAACCATTTCACTGGAAACTGTGGGCTCCTTATGCACACTATTGCAAGCTCTCGAGGTGTCACTCAATCAGAAAGGACAAATAGCTGGTGGCGTAGCTAAGTGGTAGAGCACCATGCTTAGCATGTACAAGGCTATGGGTTCGGATCCCCCGCCTCATATAACTCAATGGAAAATGATATAATCTCATTAGCGGGTAGATTTGAAGAGAGTATATTTACCACTTTGGAATTGGTCCCAGATATGTTTAACTAGCCATCTCCCAGAATATATTTGAACCATGATTTAAGATATGTAAGAACTGGACAAGTACTCAGAAACACAGCCAGTGTTTAAGGGGTAGGATATACATTCTATTTTCCAAGGAAATGTTTCGGAGGAACTGTTCTTTGACTCAGCATCTCAGTCATTCCATAACATCTGGAGTAAAGCCGTGTTAATGACGCCAGTGTCAATTCTGCTACTTAGATTGGGCTGTTGCATGACAAGGTGTCTCTGTCCTTAGCCATCCATGTGACAAAGCAAATTTCTTCCGGATAGCAAGTTAGATGAGACAACGTGTATGGTGCAGCATAACTACATTCAAACTATTGAAGAAAGACAGAATACTAGGTGCCATTTATGATCTCTGATATGATGAGCTTATTATATATCTCATTTACTCTTTTCAACAATCTGATGAGATGGACATTGTTATTTCCATTTATGAATAACCAGAGTCCCAGGAAGATTAAGCAAGGCTTTCAGGGTCACAGAAATATTAGGTGGTATAAGTGAACTTTAAGCAAATGTAAATCTGATTTTTAGATCTGGTTTCTTCCCACTTTCCAATGTTTCTTCTCTAAGTCTACTTATTTAAAAAGGTAAGTCAAGTCAGTCTCATGTCCAGAGGGCAAAAATATATTTACTTATAGTAAGTCTGCACACTCTGTGGGATTGGGTACTACAGTCACATTTATTCTGCCATAAAAGATACCTTATCTCAGATCACAAAAATTTTCAAGTCAATATCCCTATTACCTGTCAAACTGTCATAATACCATATTTCTGAGTTGAGTATCTCCTGTGTCTCAATAAATATTAAATAACTCTCTTTTTTTCACAGAGTTAAGGGATGTAAACAGCATTAACTTTATAAAAATAAGCAAAGATATTGTTGGTATTGGAATGATAGACATTCAATGGAACTGGTTTACAAATGCTGGGATAATTCCAATGCCATTTCCTAGATCGGAGACCTCACAACCTAGGCCAGAGGCCCCGCCTATATTGTGGGTAACTTGTTCCTGTTGGTGGGTACTGTAAGGGGCTACCTCAGCTACGTGTCATGCAGCCCCCATTAATAGCAAAAAGAGCTGCAGAATTGAGTGGTGTTTAGGATGCCAAAAATCTAAAGGTTTTCTCTTATAGTGCTGATTGGCCAAGGAGACTACTGACTTCAATTGTTGCAACCTGGTCTTCCTTCAGGAGAAACAGTCCACTATCAGACTGGAACACTGTGGGGGTGTGTGTGCATGTGTGTGTTATGTGTTAGCACTTTCAAGAACAAATATGACACTCATATCACATGAACAATTTTTCTTAATATCCTTGAGACATGTAACCGAGGATCAAATTTCTCATATTGTTCACACTTTTAAAGTGGCTTATCTACACAAAAGACCAACTAATCTTTTACAGTTGCTTCTGCTTCAAAATTGTGAGATTCCATCATAGACATAGAAGTCTGAAATTTTTTCCTGTTTAGGAGAAAATTCCAGAGACTCACAGCTTTGATAAGTTTTCAGAACTTGTACAAGTTAAAGCTATGACTGGCTTTGGTAATTTATACACCCCCAAACCAGGGCTTTAAAACTCACTATATTAAAAACATTTTGCCTCTTCTCTCAAGCAGTCCCTCAGAATGGCTTGGAGACTGGTTTAGTGCTTTTAAGAAGTAACGCTACTTCTCTAAGCAGACCTGGCTGTATGTCAATGAAAACTGAAATCAAAGGAAAGTTATCAGGGCAACCTGCTTATTTTAGGAGTACCTTATCTTGATCACTCTCAGTACTCTTGTTGAGTCTTGTTTTTATGAAAAGGTCCTTACCTTGCAGTTAGGTGACTGTTTCTACATTTCAGGGGGAACAGTAGGAAAACTGTCATTTTAAAAAAGCGATTTATAGGCCCTTCATTTACACTTAACTCATTTAACTGATCATGTAATTATCCTGAGTTGACTTTTGAGACTCTAAAAACTGATTTGTGATCTGCTTTAAATGCAGCACAGGACTTTCTGTTTGTACTTTCAATATTAACATTACTTCAGTTTTATTCAATTCTGATTTTTACTTTGTCATAACTGCTTTATCTCATTTTGTTCGATATTATACACACACTATAAAATAGCATATTTTCATGAGCTACCACAAATCTTTTATAAAGAAAAATTTAAACAAATAGGGAATTGAAATATCCCAAATGGTATGGTCTGTTCTTTATAGTACTGTAACTTATTTATCTTTCTTTTCTAATACTATGCAGACTTCCTTCAAATAAGCTGTTGGAGTCCCTTCAAATTGAGTACTTTGGCTAGCTTAATTTTTACTATTCTGTTTTCCTTTCACTTTTCTTCTTTCTTTCTCCCCTCCTCACCTCTACCCTCTTTTGGAGGGTGCTGGTGATCAACCTAGGGCTTTACGCTTGCTGAAAATGAGCTCTACTACTGAGCTACACCCTCACGCCTTGCTTTGCTTTTGAATGTTGGCCTCTATTCTTCAGCCAGCCAATCACACTGGTCCCCAGCAAATACTTCTCAGTACTGCCTAACAATACCTGTTCCACCAGGGATCTAACCTATAGCCCAGATTGCACTACGGAGCCCCAGGCACAGCCCCAAACCCCTAGGACATGGTAAATTGTGTAACTATCCGCTTTCTGGTTTGTTTCAGGATAACTGACAGGTCTTTATGGAAAACATTGCTGAGTGGTATGCTGAGAAGAATCACACAAGGCCTCCCTCCAGGAGTGTTTAGGTCTGTATCATTAATCTTTGCAACACTCCTATGAAAGAAGCAAGGGACAAGTTCTCTCATGCTAGTCCAGTGGTTCATACAGGAAGGGACAGGGAAGAATATCAGGAGCTGGCCTGTGGTTGGGCAGCGTTATGCAGAGTATGGGTACAAAGAGAGAGAAGCTAAACCCTTCAGGTTCCTACCACACACAGCCTCAGCACTGGCGTTTCCCGAGCAGGCTGCAACCTGAGCAAATTCAGGTTGTCTTTTGCAGGACAGCTTAGCGACTCATCTCCATAAACGGCCACCTCATCTCCTTTGCTGGATGGTGCTCTCCCACCCAGCCCCCACTCCCAGCACTAAATGTCTGCAGTCAGTAGCTGCCAACGGGTTGAAATTCCAGGCCTACAGGCAACAGTTTTTTAAAAGGTCTTAGCTGCAGCTCACCTCCTGTAGAAATGCTCTGACCACCCACCCACGAGATTCCTCCCCAGTCAAATCTGGCCTGTTGTCTTAGCCTGGGACTTTCCCTAGTGTTCATCCTCATAGCTGCTCAGTGTAGGGGACCAAAAATGAGGCAGCAAAGCAGGCTTGGCACCAGTTTTGTGCCACACAGCTGAATATTATGGATGTGGTTCTTTTATCATTTGGCAGCTTGCATTATTTTCCTTGAAAAATCTGCATGTCCATACACGTGGCTTGCTGAGTACCATTTAATGAAGTCAACAACTAATCTCCAACACCATGTTCTACTCTTTGTAGAACAGCCACACTAGAATAGTAGAAAAACAAGATGTGAAAAAAATGAAGGCAAGTTATTCTGAAATAGAGGAATTGGAAAGAAAATAAAAATGGGACCTCCTACTTGCAGGATGGCTCTTCCTTCCAAGATGGGATCAAAGACTTTTATGACAATTTAGAATAATGCATTTTTCATAAGCTCCAGGATGGGTTTATTTTACATGTGCTTAGTGAGGTCTCTTTTTAGGAACCCAAACAACTGTCAAACAGATTCCTATGTATCTAAATAGCAAAAAGCTAGAAAGCCAAGAAAACTAAAACCTAAATTTTTGTGCAATGCAATGGTTTATGTTAATGATTAATGTCTACTGAGCACTCAATGTATGCCTGACATTGTGCAAAACTGTTCTATATGAATCATTTCATTTGGTATTTATAAAATTTATGAAGTAGAGCCCTCCATTTCACAGATGAGAAAACTGAGTTTCAGAAAGGTTAAAGTAACTGCCTGAGGTCACTCAACTAATCTACAAAACCACCTTGGCCTGGGTTTACAAGCAGGTTTTTTCCCCAATCTCACAATGATTACTCTCAATTTCTCTAAGATCCTGAAGTGTCTGCTTAATTGTCACCGAAAATTAATTTGTTAGCTAGCAGCACCATATTTTGAACTGTATTTAAGTTTTGTAGGAAAAAGACTACCTCACTGAACTAAGAAATGAGACTCTTAGGTTCACGGGATATTGTGAGAGTCAAATATAAATATGGAAGACCTTTTAAAAATATAAAACTTTCTACAGAAGAATGTGATGTCATTGCTATAAAAATATGTGTATGTGATGTGTGGGATAATTTTTTGCTGGGAAATACTGCCAATCAAAACACCTGCTTTTTTAACCAATGTGCACACGAGTAATTTGTGAACACTATGCTGCGCTGGGACACGGACACGTCTGTTGAGCATTAGGCATTAATATCAAATCTCTTTCTTTCAAACTACTTTCTGGGCCGCATCCACTTGCTTGGCTCTGTGGTGCGTGTCTCTGTCAAGAATTTCTCTTTGACGATAAAAAAAACAAAAACAAAAACAAAAAACACTCCTGAAGTGCAACAGTGAAAAAAATGCTGATTTCTATGAATTACAATTGCCCCCTGCCCTGTTTTTACAGGTCGTCTACGAGCAGGGCTGCATAGGCCCGCATGGAGCAGGACCCGGAGTAACGTGCGCTCCCTTCCCGCCCCAGCTGTTTCCCGCAAGCAAGGCACTTCCAGCCCTTAAGCTGCACTTAGGGTGGAAAACAGAAAAGCAGCTCAGGGCAAGAAGATGTAAAACTCCTTCCTGGAACCACCTATCTGAGTTCGTTGCTTGTCTGGAACTTCAGTTATGCAGAAAATCGCGGCATAGTTTGTAAACAAATGAAATGACTGGAGGACTCCTTTCCAAGGAATTTTAATGAAGACTACACTTTACCAGTAGGGCTGTATCAGGTTTGCAAAAAGTGATTTGGGAAATCCTCTGTAGCCTTTCAACTCCTCTTTCCTTTCGTATCGTGGGGCGGGGGGGGGTACTTAGGATGGTCGAGCGGCACGGTGTAGGTCTGCACGGGGAAAAGGCAAACGTTGGCTTGGCTGTGGGCTTTAGAAATCAACAGACAACAGGAAGGAAGCTTATTAACCCCCCCTCCCCTCCCCTTCCTCGGGTGAGAATCGGCTCCTCCTCCTAGGCGTGCGACCCTGGTGCAACATGCAAACAACGCCTGCTTTCCACACGCTGCGCTCCTTTCCCAGAGGAGGAAGAGGGACGAGGGGAGGGCGCAGCCCCGACCCAAGTGCGGCCAGTGTCAGTCCAGCGGGGGCGTCCCGACCGACGCCGGGCGTTAGCCACAGGCACCACCTTTACCTGCCTCCCCGCGGAGCTGGCAGTCAGCATCCCGACTCTCACTAGCCTGATTCTTCACCCCACCCACCCGTGCCGCTAAGCGGCCGGAGCCCCTGAACCTCGCACAGGTGGCGCAAGCGCCCCCGCTCTCCGGCGCCCCCTGCCGGGGAGAGAGAAAGCGTGGGCCGCCGCGGAGAAGTGAGCTCAGGGCGGGGAGAGCGAGCTCGAGCGCGGGGAAGAAGTCGGGAGCTTCCCTGATGGTGCCGCCGCCTCCTTCGAGCCGGGGAGGAGCGGCCAGAGGGCAGCTGGGCAGGAGCTTGGGTCCGCTGCTGTTGCTCCTGGCGCTGGGACACACGTGGACCTACAGAGAGGAGCCCGAGGACGCCGACAGGTAAGCGTCGCCAGCCCCAGCGGAGGGTGCGCTGCTGTGCGTGCCGGCCCCGGCGGCGGGGTGCGGACGGTCCCCCTCCGCACACCTCCGCGGGATGCGCGCGCCCTTGCTCCTCCCGCCACGGGCAGGCTGCTCGGCAGTCCCGGGCGACTTCTCACGGTGCTCTTGAGTAACAGCCTTCTCGTGCTCCACCTGGGCCCCCCCGTCCTTGGGTCGGGCGCGGCGCCACCCTTCGCACCGCCGCCTCAGCCTCTCGCCCGGAGCTGGCTTCGCCCCGCCGCGACCGCGTCCGGGCTCGTCCAGTCCCCCGAGCCAGCTCAGCGTACGCGCAAGGGGACCGGCGCCTGCCTGCGCGCCGGGACGCAGATGCCGGACACACACCGCTCTCGGCCGTGTCCGCTCACCATCCTCAGCTTCTCCTCTCCAACTTTTTCGTAGAGAAATCTGCTCGGAAAACAAAATCGCGACCACCAAATACCCGTGCCTGAAGCCCTCGGGCGAGCTCACCACGTGCTTCCGGTAAGCGCACCCGGGCTGGGTGGGGACGGCCAAGGAGGGTTCTGGGGCTGCCTTTATGCTGGAATGTGCGGGGTGCCTGCGCCTTGGGAACAAACGTGTGTTATGGACCTGAGCAATGCCAGCAACCGGTTTTGAGTTTGCTTCTACTGGTGTGCCCTGAGGTCCTGGCTGTGTTTAACGCTCCCTGAAATACTTGGCGTAGCGGAGGGCGGAGTGGAAGGCATTGCACGTTGATGGCGAGTGTATTGGACTGTGGGTGTAAACAGGGCATAGCCAAGACGAATGACTGTTTTTGCATTTGCATTTTGTTTTGTATATACAAAGTCAACAAGGAAGTACTCAGCATTTGGCTGGCTCTCGACCTTGTGTCAGGACACAATGTGTCATGCATGGTCACGGTCACGGTCACGGTCTCTGTGGAAGAAGGGTGGAGGGGATTGTGGGTGAATGATGTGGTTGTGTTGAGTGATAACAACACTCTTTCTATTTCAAACTTCAAGAAAACAAAAGTCTTTCTGAAAATGTGGTCCACTGAGCCACCTGGGGGCTTGTTACTTCACCTGGGCTCTTGTTAAAACTAAGGCTGAACAGGGCTGGAGAATCTACCTTTAAACTGCTTCCCAGGAGTTTCCCAGCAGGAGATAAGAACAGGTGGTTCTTATTCCCCACAGGAGAGAGTCATAATTTACAATTTTCAGCCTTTCTGAGATATGGGATTGATTTACTTTATCCAGTCATTGAGTTCTTGTCTTCTCTTCCAGTCTCCTCTTGGATGGAAGAGACATATGCCCGTAGATATTTTTCACTGCCTACTTTTTAAAGGTACTAGGTGAGGTTCTGGAATCACATACTCACCCCAGACTGCCTCTGAGAATCACTACTAGAGTACCAGGATAGTTACTGGCTAGTACAAGGTAACATAGCAGTCCCCAGAAATGAACTTGAAATAAGAGTTTTATTATTCATTGTGTCGCAGCCAATGTCTGTAATGCTTTTGGCTGCTCTAAGAAACCATAGTCCATGTAGAATGGTACCTTGGTACTTGTCATTAATTGATTTTTGACTAGAAAGGGTACCAAGTCACCAGCACGTTTTAGCTTGCTTGTGGTGTACCAAACAAATGATGAGTACTAGGACAAATTTTCATGTCAAAATGAATTGAATACCAAATTTGGCAAGTTTCAAAGCAGTTGGATACCAGCGTGTTGTCTGTACTGAAAGGCTCAGATTAAAGTGGTTGCAGAGATGGTCAGTTTAGTGGTGCAAAAGTACCCTCAGTTGCATCTTGAGCTTGCACTTTTCAGTCTGCCTTCGGCAATAGGAATGGAATGACAGCAGTCACTTAGGTCTGTGATGATGAATCTTTCAGAGCTTTAAATGATACAAACAGTTGGCTGTGGCACTCGTGCTAAGGTCACTACCATTGACTTGGTGAATCAGCGATCACTTCTAATGCTCAAGAAGGGCTCTGTCTTAGGGCACAAGTGTGTGAACACTAAACTGGACATGAATTAATAGAGGATGAAGTAGTATGTCCAGTTGGAAGACTTCGATGATTAACCGCATGAACAAGTCCCCTAGCTGATGAAATGACCTGGTAGTATTGGCAGCAGGATTGCTTGCCTGGTTCCAGCCCTGTGTTTTGTCCTCATGACCACAGTATTTCTTGGGACACATTGTTTTCCTATGGCTGCTGTATAAAGCCTCCGATGTAAAATGGAAAGTGTCCCTGAAATGGTTTGTTCATTTGTTCAGTCCTGAAAGGTCAGATTTCACACAAATCAGTGACAAGTTACAGAACACGTGTCAGGCTTTCAGAAACTGTGGATGCTTCGTTATAATTTGTCACGCTGTGACTGCCAGCTTTTCCAGATTTCTTAAAGCAGTATTTCTCATAGACCATCTCAGCCAGGGACACCGGCATCATCTTGGCGTGTGCTTTTACTAAGAGCTACCCAATGAAAGCCTATGATCTAGCAAAGATGATGTTTCCTATCACAGAAAAGAGTAAAGAAATAGAGTTTGGGCGATGGAGAGGATATTTTCAGCTTGGAAAAGCGGTAAAAGTCCCTGTGAGTGTTAGTTTCTTCTTTTTTTTTTTTTAATGGAAGACAGTGCTCTATATGCGTACGTTGGTTTATACTATTTCTTTTTTTTTTTTTTTTTTTAGTTTGGTTTATACTATTCTTGTGACTTACTAATGTCTTCGAAAGTCAGTTGGCGCTTGCTGCCTTCATTTTGCTTTTGAGTCTCAAGAATGGTGGAATGCCTTGTCTTTGTTTTGGGAGCTCTGATTGTCCTGCCCAGTAGCTGTTTGCTCCTTTTAAATGTGGTCTGGAAACTAGTACTTCAAACTCCTTAAGAGTCTCAGGCTGTCCCCACATCTCCTGAATCAGAATCTGCATTTTAATGACACATACATTGAAACTTGAGAAGCTCTACTGTGGAAACCCAGGTCCTCAGCCCCAGGGCAGGGTGTAAACCCATTTCGGCAGATCTGCAGGTGCAGGGAGACCTCTGCAGAAGAGCTTGAAGTTGGTGCTTACCTGCATTAATCTGAAAAGAAAAGAATCAGCAGCCTGCCAGGAAACCAGATTTTTCTAAACAGGCTTCTTAACCCAACTGTAAGTAGTGTGTGTTACTACCCGGCCAGTCTTCTCAGACCGGGTAGAATCCTACTCTTTTTCCAGGTGCATTTTGGTGAAGTTTTCAGCACAAGTGAAAGAAATCTGATTGTTAAAAGTGATTTTTTTTTTTTTTAAAGAAAAAGTCATTAGTGATATGGAAAGTAGGTTTTTTTTTTGTTTTGTTTTTGGTTTTTTAAGACAGGATATTATGATGTAGTTGAGGCTGGCCATGAATTCACTACATAGCTCAGGCTAGCTTCGAACCCGTGGTGATTACAGGGATTACAGGCTTGAGCCAGCATGCCCAGCTGGAAAGCAGTAGTATGGTAGATGAAATAAATTTGATCTGCATGATGCTGAGAGTGTATAGAGAGCTAAGTGATTTAGAGAAGAGATTGGCTCTGGATAGTCTTTCTTCCTCATTCATTTTACCTGGTTTCACCTAAGTAGCACCTTTCAGCTCTTAATAGTTTATATTTATTGCTTGATGACAGTTTGAGATTTACCTTCTACTCGGCACCATTCTTTGTTATTTCTAATGCCACTCTGTAGCATTTGTATTATCTCAGTCTTAGAAGAGAGGGAATAAAAAATCGGGAATTAAGTAATATGCCCAGGGTCTCAAAACTGGCCCGTGAG